>JAMOIN010000521.1:0-17500 GCA_024666655.1 Dascyllus trimaculatus
GACTTGTACCTGGGGCATACATATCAAAACCACGCCCACCTTTACGTCATACATAACATCATCCTGCTGTTGCCAAAATACAGGTCACAACTAAAGACAGAGGGGACAATCACAAAAAACATAGGATCTGGAATGAGGATGTGTCTCAGACACTAAGGGGCTGTTTTGAGCTGACAGACTGGGACATGTTTTTGAATGGCTGTGGGGATGATTTTAGCAGACTTTCGGATGTACTCGCCTCATACAGTATCTTCTGTGAAGAAACTGTCATCCAAACTAAACAGGTAACCATCTGGTTCTGATGAGCTGATGAAGCCTCTTGGATGAGAGGTGAAACGTCTTCGATAAACTCGAGCAAGTCCAGCTGCTACGATTGGAACTAAGAGGATAACCATGACCTGGAAGACTGAGAATCTTCACAGACTATTTGAGGGGATATGACCTCCACAAAAAAATGCCCTTAGTCAGGTGGCAACAGTTTGAGACCTTTTGGCTGAACTGCAGTCTGTGTTGACACAAGGCAAATAGGAAACAAGTATAGAAATGAAATTAAAATGTACGTAGTAAAATATGAGATAAGTTGAGATGAGCCTGACCAAGAAAACAAGACCTGTTGATCAAAATGTTTATTACTCTGAGAGAGCAACATGTCACAATAGTCTGAGTTCAGTTTGGACTCACTGTGTGTGTTAATGCATGGACAATACCTGAGTCAAGTAGGGTTGGGTCGGTCATTCAAACAAAATGAACTGAGTGGGCACCGTGCCGTGATACAGGACCTGTCCTGAAAGGGCAATATTATGCTTCCCTGGTACGACAACTGTGGAAGAAAATCAAAGAAAATCAAAGAAAAGCGCTGTGTAAAGCTCAGAAGTGGTGTCCTGTTCCACCAGCACAATGCTCCAGTCCACAAGTCAGTTGTCTCCATGGCTGCAATTCATGAATGTGGGTTCAAACTCGTGCAGCATCCACCCTATTCCCCAGATTTGGCTCCGTCCGACTGTCATCTATTACCAAACATGAGACAGCACCTTGCTGGGACCCACTATGCCACTAATGAAGACGTCATATCTGCGGTGAACGACTTCATGCAGGAGCAGTGATAAAACCTCTATGAGACTGGTATCAAGGTCCTTCAGAGACACTGGAAGAAATGTGTGGACGTGCAGGGGAGCTATGTTGAGAAATAAAGCATTGCTGAAATTGACTCTGACTTTTTTCTTGGTCAGGCTCAAAACTTATCAATCAGCCCTCGTATCTAGAGTATGTAGAGCCACGTGTTGTGCAAGTTGATTTAATTTTTTTCATTTTTGTAAAATAAATTATCTTCTTTTACGGTTTATGACATCATAACTTTCTTGTGCTGTACAAGTTCACTTTACTTCTAGCCCTGGATTTACCGTTTCCGTAGAGGTCCAGGAC
Source organism: Dascyllus trimaculatus (assembly GCA_024666655.1). Classification (NCBI taxonomy): domain Eukaryota; kingdom Metazoa; phylum Chordata; class Actinopteri; family Pomacentridae; genus Dascyllus; species Dascyllus trimaculatus. Next base: position 1,423 of record JAMOIN010000521.1, read on the forward strand.
TTTATATTGAAGTGAAAAATGAGCCCACAGTGAGCAAAAAAGACCCAGACACTGCTCAAGGTTCAGAGGGTTAAATACTGGAAGATCTTTCATGATGGCAGTTGGGGAACATTTTCCAGGTCATGGGATGAGAGAGGATGTGAAGAAGCATGCGTTAACATTATGAAAATAAAAGAAAGAAGGGAATAAATTAGATTAGATTAGAAAAGAACAAAGACAAGAAATAAGAGAAAGTGAGCAGACGGAAATGACATGAATAACGAGGGATACAAGTATCGTTACCAAAACTCAAAGCTACATGCTGTAAATGTTTCTGACAGTATGAAAAAGTCCGTTTGCCGGATTTGCCACATCATGATTCCACTATGAAATTTTAATTCATGCACCATATACCTGCAAGCCTGTGCTTTAGCTCCACACAAACCACAATAAAGTGGTAGCTATTTTGTAAATCAAACCTTTTGTAGACATTTTGGTATATTTATTCCCTTTCAAAGAGCTGTGTTTGCTGTTTCCACCAGACTTTATGCTAAGCTAAGCTAACTACCTCCTGACTCCATATAGAAAGTCATTAGAGAGCTATCAAATCTCATTTTTGCAAATATAGTAAATACGTGTTTCTTTAAAGTGGCTTTAATATTACAACTGATTGATGTCCAAACCTTTCATATAAACCTCTTTTATGTAGAGATGCTTCTATTACTCCAGGACTTATTCTTCTGTTGTACTCTATACATCTTGTTCTGCTTACTGTCATATTGTACATTTGTACTAGTTATAAATGACTGAAGGTATTATTGTCTTAGATGTTTTGTTCCTGTGTTGGTTCAGCCTGTAGCTCAAGTGCAACTGGAACATTGTTTTCTCAGAAATGTATTGTTGACAGAAACATAATCAGACTGGCAGAACAGCCACTGTAACCATCTTCAGTGTTCAACACATTGGGTTCTGTGTTTTTCATTCTTTTCCGGCTCTGCTTTGATTACGCCTGTCACTTCATGCAAATGCAGTCTGCTGTTTATATTTCATTCCTGACAGTGTTCAATATGCAGCGATGAGCTTGTGTTTGCGTGCGTGCCACCACATGTCAATGCATTGACAAATCCTCGCCCGGCCAGAGAGGCTTTGTACGTTTTCAAGGATGTTTGTGTAATTCTGGCAGCATTTCAATGAAACTGACACCTGAGGGATGAGCCGGAGTTGGAGCCTCTAGTTATTCAATCATGACTGATGCTCACTTCTACTTGATCTTTGTGTCTTTCAGGCCAATAAACTTCGAACCAAGACCCTGCACAACACACTCAACCCTGTCTGGAGCGAGACCCTGACCTACTACGGCATCACTGACGAGGATATGGTCCGCAAGACACTCAGGTACTGTGATAGTTCCCCAGAAGTGGAAGTTAGGAAGGAGGAAAAAAGTAGGAAAGAAAGAGCAACTGGTATAATAGAAGGAGTGGCAAAATGGAAAGTAATGGAAGGACAGAAACATGGACCAAGGTGTGTGAAACTGAGAGTACATATGGGCGTTTTTCATTATGCTAAAGTGCCTTCTTGCGTCTCTACTTCATGATTTAGCTCCTCTCACTGAGGATGCTAGAAGCAGCCAAATGACAAATTCTTTTGTTCTCTTTCATCCGTCTTATGACGTGTTACACAGCTGCAACACCTGTCGAATCAATCAAATACCCACAAATGTGCAGCATTTATACGTCAAACCAATTTACAAAAAGGCTTCAGTGTGGGATATGTCCGTGTTTCCTCACTTTAAGCTCTTCCAGAAACCACCTTGATTCTTGTCTCCTTGAGTTGCAATCCCAAAACCCACTAGAGTTTGAAAGGCATGTTATCTTTGTAAAAATCTCTACAATCCCAACATACTGGAGAAAGAAACTGTAAAAGCAAAAAGAATGACTGGATGTTTTAACTTTGAAGACAGCCCTTGAGTAATCACCTGTAATGTGTTGTTCCATTGGCCCAAGCTTAATGTCATTATATTTCATCAAAATCATTTTATTCCACAAGTCTTGTGTAAAGATTTGCCAAAAGTCAATCTATTGCAAGAAACTAGACTCTGTAAAAAAAAAAAAACTAAAAATGCTGTGCTCCTGTAAGTGCAATGGAGAGGCCTCAGGAGACTTTTCAGATGAACTGCAGGATGTGTTTACACAGAGCAGAGAAGAGACAAGAATGGAAACAAATATAAGTAGTAAAAATTCTAAAAGGAGGTAAAGCCACCATTTTTTCCTGGTATTTGTAACACTTGTGGGCACTTGGAAAAACTTGTGCGTGTTGACATTTTACATTTTAGTAAAATAACTAATCAAAGAAATGCAATTTTTTTATGAGTTGTGACATTCTAACTGTGTGATCCTGCCCAGAAAACATTGTTGAGTTCTTTCTACTTTTAGTCATGATTGTGCTGTTTCCATAGAGGTGCAGGATTTTATATTACAGTGAAAAATGAGCTCATGGTGAGAAAAAATGTAACAGGAGCAAAAAAAAAAAAAACCCCACCCAGACACTGCTCAGGCTCCACAGGGTTAAATAGCGGAAGGCCTTCTCATGATGGAGAACAGTTTGCAGGTCAGAGGATGCAAGGAAGCATGCGTTAAAATAATGAAACTCACCCAAAGAATGGAAGGGAATTGGAAGAGAAGCAGAAAAATAATAGGAAAAAAAGGCAAATATGAAAGTAAGTGAACAAAAGGCCAAACAGAGGAATGGAAAGAAGTGGAAGAAAAAAGGGAATCAATAACAGGGATTGAAGAAAACGAAGGCAAGAAATGAAAGACAGTGGATAGAAGGCAATGAAAGGTATGAAAGTGGGATAGAAGAAGGCAGGGCTGCTGTGGGTCTGCTTTAATGTGTTTAGGAAATAATTTGCTGGAAGAAGAGATGTTTGACAGTTTGTCGTCTTCTCTGCTCCTGGGTTAAATTACTATATTATAGCCTCCATTTGACAACAGACATTTTATCCAGAAGTGACTGACGTTCCTATTTAACCTGCGTATTCATTTTCACAGCAAATTATAATGCAAGCTTGCAACCTTAATGTGTGATCGCCTCCTGACCAGAGCAGGAAATTCCTTTGTGTGTGTTTTATCTCCAAACAACACTCACATTTCGTTTGAAAGGACTTTCTGTTTGGCTGCTTTTGTGCTGCAACACCTGAGAGAAACCTGGAGCCAAAACTTCACCTTCCCGTTATAAATATGGCTCTCTTATGCAATGGAAGTGTTACTTCACTGTTCTTTGCTCCTGTATTTTCACCAAAGTGCAATCAAGTGTTGGAGGTAGGTTACACAATCATGTGCATAATCATACTGGGAGCTACAGTGTGTTTCCCAGTGATAGTGGGCCGTGTGCAGTGGAGGGTTTGAGTTTGTTTTTGTCTTCTGTTTCCCCCCAAAGCTTCCCACTAAGTCCTGTTTATGTCTCCAGTGTTAATGTTACACAGTTTAGACTCTCACTCCTACCTGCAGCTGGGACTTCCTCGGAGGACCAGTTGTATTATATCACCTGACAGTTTTTCCTTAAGTATGTTCTGTATTGAGGAAAACGGGTGTCACTGCCAAAAACAGGCACAGATCAGCTGTAATGGCCAGTTGCAGGTCATTTCAGGTGATGCCGGTCAGCCTGTTGGTCTGTCACATGCTCTGTTCATCAGTTTGGTCCAGTCTGAAAGGTCTCAGCAACCATTTTTGTGTAGACTTTCATGACCTGCAGAGGAAGAATCAGAAAGATTTTGATGTTAAACCACCTGTTTATCCAAAATTACCAACAGTTCGGGCGCCCTGATAGCCTAATGGTTATGTCGCGTGATCCAAGTGCAGAGGCATAGCGGCTGTCTGGGGTTTGACTCCGACCTTGGGCGTTTACCGCGTGTCCTTCCCCACTCTCTCCCGTTTCCGATTCTATCCACTGTCCTATCTAATAAAGGCACAAAAGGCCAAAAATAAATCTTAAAAAAAAAAAAAAAAATTACCAACAGTTCAAAACTTCCTTGTTTTTTTTTTTTTTTCTTTGTGTCACAATTACACAATGAGCATTTGTGGTTTAAAGTCAAGTCTCCCAACAAAACCTCTTTTTATGAAATTCATCCTTCAGTTCCTCTAGTTCTGATGTTGGGTAAAAATTTTAATTTGTCATCAACGTTTTTAGACAAAAGTAGATAAAAGCAATGTCATCCCCTCTTACCTTAGTTAATAATAATAATCATACATTGGCTTTACATTGCATTATTCATTCACTCCATACTCCATGGTGCTAAGCTACATATGTAGCCACAGCTGTCCTGGGGTAGACTGACTGGGGCAACACTGCCAGTCTCCTCCATCAGCCCTTCCGACCACCACCAACCACTCACTCTCACACTGCATCCACCCAGACTTCCTGGTGTTCCCTCACGGTCTCCTATCCAGGTACTGACCAGGACCAACCTCACTTAGCTTCCCATATCTGACAGGATCAGGCATCCAGGTGGTATGGCCTAGTTATGCATTATAGGTGCTAATTAGTGGTACAGCCTTAAATACACTATATATCAGGGATGCATGATATTGAATTTTTGCCCAAATGCTGATATTTCAAACTCATTTTGACAGATGCGCATTCCACACACATATTTGTCCAAATTACACACAGTTATGGAGAACATCGTCTCTACTATAGTGGAATTAACCCTCTGAAACCCTGGCAGTTACTGGCCTTTTTTTTGCTCCTGTCACATTTCTACTTGCTGTGGACTCATTTTTCATTGCACTGTAAAGTTCCTCACCTCTGTGGAAACAGTACTACTATGGAGGGAAGGAGAGAGAACTTTAGCACACAGTTAGAATGCCATAAAATATTAAAAAGAAAGAACAAAAGTTGAATTTATTTGACTCTTTATGTCAGAAAAATCTAAAAATCACGTCTGAGATGTTTTCACAGGAAAAAACCCAGGGGGGTGAAATGGAGCTTCTATATTTAGGGCCCGAGCACCAACGGTGCGTAGGACCCTATTGGATTTGTATTCGTTTTTATTATTAGGGCCCGAGCACCAACGGTGCGTAGGACCCTATTGGAATTGTATGCGTTATTTTTCTTTTTCTTCTCCCGGAAGAACTGCATTTTTGAGGGCCTAGACACGCTCAAAAACTCACGAAAATTTGCAAACACATCAGAAGTGGCGAAAAATTTTATATTTCATGGGAGCTGCACATGTGTGTGGCAAAATGGCTCTATAGCGCCACCTTGAAAGTTGGGTTCTATGGGAGTTAATACGGCTAGTTTCATGTAACCCTACCAAATTTGGTACACATGTGCACCAAGACAAGACAAACAAAATTGCCTAATCAATCCATCAGCAAAAATGTACAGGAAGTCCGCCATTTTGCTTTATATTTCTGATTTTTCCTCATATTCAAGAGCTATAACCGCACACAGGGTAACTCCAAGACAGCTGAAATTTGGTCAGTACATACAACAGGGCTTCGTGATTAAAAGTTATCAAAATGCTCTGCAAAAGTCTGAGGGCGTGGGCGTGGCGGCCTCCTAAACTTTGATGTTTCGCCATAAAAATTCAAGTGCTGTCTAAATACACTTCACAGGCTCTGATCTGCCTCAAACTTGACACATTTGATCATCGTCCTGCCCTGATCACATCCATATGACAATATTCATCCACAGTCATAGCGCCACCTCCTGGCAACAGGAAATGCGACTTTTTACATTTTAATGTACTGTTATTAGCCGGTTGACCGTATTCATCTGAAATGTGGTGACATAAGCCTCAAGACATTAATGATGATTCATGGAGAAAACTGTGACTGGTAGTCAAACGATGTCTCTGTGGCAGCGTGGCGAACTTCGATGTCTCGCCGTGACTACTAAAGTGTTTATATCTCCACCAGACATGATCCAATCTGGCCCAAATTTCATGTGCTGGACAACAGTCCACTTCTGAACACATCCACATTTTAAAATTTAGTCATAGTCAAAGCGTCAGTGAGTGGTAACAGGAAGGTAATTATGGGACATTTGCACTTTCCATTGCTCCACACTTAGTGATATAGTCTTGAAATTTGGCCAGTATATACAACAGGCGTTAAAGTTGAGAAGTTGTCAAAATCTTCCACAAAAGTGAAACGGTGCGGCCGCGGTGCACCTCTGAACTTTGAGTCATATGAAGGGGAAATCTGTCAGTCTCCCCAGCTCCAGCAGCCTCTGTGTGTCCTGCTGCAGCCCTTCCCCCATGTCAAACACACAGACACAGGCACACAGACACACACACAAACTCACACACACACACAGACACACACAAACACACACAGAGATACACACACAACCACAGACACAGACACACACAGATGCAGGTTGAGAGAGAGCAAGAGAGAGAGAGAGAGAGCAAGAGAGAGAGAGAGAGAGAGCAACAGAAAGGTTCATGTTTTAATTTTTTTAACATACATAAAATGATTTTGTGACATGTTAAATGACTGTAAAGTTGAGTCTGAACCTAAAAGTAACAGAAAAGCCTTAGTAAGGTGTTTTAAGTCACACATGTAGTGTCCAATCTGTACCAACTGTGTTGTCTCATGACAGCTGTGGGCCTACCTCATTTAAAAGCTAATATTCAGTGATGTTTGTAGTGCAAGTCAGTGGCAAAAGGATATGACATGTGTTATAGAGGGAAATATTCTTCTTAGCAGCCTGTTCACTTGGATGTTGTGCTACTCTGATGGAAGTTTTTGTTCCAGTGGTACAGTTTGTAGAGTTATGTACATGCTAATTCATTATAATAGATTTAATTTTCCATCTTGCATGCCTATAGGTAGCAATAAGTTAAAGGTACACGTACACACACACACATACACACACAGACAAACCCTAACACACACACACATACACACACAGACAAACCCTAACACACACACACATACACACACAGACAAACCCTAACACACACACACATACACACATAGACAAACCCTAACACACACACACACTAACCTTTCATCCTTCTTTCACACACACCAAACCCCGGAATGAATTTAACTGTCTATACATCCCCTAAATACTGCATATTATTGCTCTATAAATTGTTCATTAAAATCTATCATTGCATAACTGCACATGTTTACTGTACACTCTGTTAAAAATGTAAATCATTCCCATTCCACTGCAGTATATCCTGTGTAATTGTTCCCCTTTTATTAAGCATAATTTTCACCACTACAAATATTGTACGTTATCCATAAATATATTATACACCACTGTCTATTGTTACTATTGCTACTGCCATTATTATGATTATGATTATAATTATGCCAGCAGACTTCAATAATTTCAGGCCAACAACCCCCAAACTGATGGATAGATGGAGCAGGGATCTCCTACAATACACCTCTGTCGGAGGTTTTTTTTCCCCCCTTCCCTACCATGGGGGGTTTTTTGGTTCCTTCCCACCGTCGCTGACTGCTTGCTCATAGGGACTCCAAAAGCAACCTTGGATTGTTGGGTTTTCTGTTTCCTGTTCTTTCTTACAATGTTAAGCACTTTGTGATGATCTGTGTTGTGAATATGCGCTATACAAATAAAACTGAATTGAATTGAATTGAATATAATATTGTTTAACATTAAACTGGGCCTTTTGCCATGTATAAAAACAGCTTCCCTGTTATTATGCATTCAGTACTAAGTTCTTGAAATAATACACACCTTAGTATATTCATGCATTTAGTTTAAATATGTCCAAGGTACTTGTGGCATGTCACTGCCATTTATAAATATAAATCTTGCATCCAACACTGACCTATTACAATGATTCACAGATTCAGGTTTTTATTTAAATGTACATGGTTATTTGGCTGAGCTGTAAAAAGACGTGTACGTGTTACATGTACAATAACAATAAAGTGGCATCTGAACCTCACACAAACCAAAAACAGCCTTAGGAAGATGTTGTAACTCACACATAAAGTGTCCAATCTGCTCCAGCTTTATTGTTTCATGAATGCTGTGGATATATTTTCTTGCATTTATGAAGTCTTACAATTACAACAGGCCCTTTGAGGATAACCATGATGGTGATGTGGCCCGGCATGAAAATGACTATGACACCCCTGATGTACATGGTGGCCGAGAAAGTTTGTGCTACAATCCTTGAAATTGGTCAGCTAAGTGTGACCACCTTCAAATTTCTGCCACATCCCGACATGCACCACACCTGGACGTGCGCCACGTCCCGACACGCGTGGGTGTGCGAGGGCCCGTTCAACGCTGCTTGCAGCTTTAATTATTATTATTAGGGCCCGAGCACCAACGGTGCGTAGGACCCTATTGGATTTGTATTCGTTTTTATTAGGGCCCGAGCACCAACGGTGCGTAGGACCCTATTGCATTTGTATTCGTTTTTATTATTATTATTATTTTTCTCCTGACGAAAGAACTGCATTTTTGAGGGCCTAAACGCGCTCAAAAACTCACGAAAATTTGCAAACACATCAGAAGCGGCGAAAAATTTTATATTTAATAGGAGTTGCACATGTGTGTGGCAAAATGGCTCTATAGCGCCACCTTGAAAATTGGGTTCTATGGGAGTTAATACGGCTAGTTTCACGTACACCTACCAAATTTGGTACACATGTGCACCAAGACAAGACAAACAAAATTGCCTAATCAATCCATCAGCAAAAATGTACAGGAAGTCCGCCATTTTGCTTTATATTTTTGATTTATGGTCATATTCAAAAGCTATAACCGCACACAGGGTAACTCCAAGACAGCTGAAATTTGGTCAGTATATACAACAGGGCTTCGTGATTAAAAGTTATCAAAATGCTCCGCAAAAGTCTGAGGGCGTGGGCGTGGCAGCCTCCTGAACTTTGATGTTTCGCCATAAAATTTCAAGTGCTGTCTGAATACACTTCACAGGCTCCGATCTGCTTCAAACTTTACACATTTGATCATCGTCCTGCCCTGATCACATCCATATGACAATATTCATCCACAGTCATAGCGCCACCTCCTGGCAACAGGAAATGACAATTTTTACATTTTAATGTACTATTATTAGTCGGTTGACCGTATTCATCTGAAATGTGGTGACATAAGCCTCAAGACATTAATGATGATTCATGGAGAAAACTGTCACTGGTCGTCAAACAGTGTGTTTGTGGCGGGGTGGCGAACTTCGATGTCTCGCCATGACTGCTAAAGTGTTTATATCTCAGCTGTACATGATCCGATCTGGCCCAAATTTCATGTGCTGGACAACAGTCCACTTCTGAACACATCCACATTTTAAAATTTAGTCATAGTCATAGCGTCACCTAGTGGTAAAAGGATTCTCATTTGTCCTTACCACTGGTCCATACTTTGTGATATCATCCTGAAATTTGGCCAGTATATACAACAGGCCTTAAAGATGTAAAGTTATCAAAATCTTCCACAAAAGTCAAAGGATGTGACCGTGGTGGCCCTCTGACCTTTATGTACTTTTACCATTGTCAGCAGCTCTGGATTAAATCCAGATAAATGGTGCAACGCTGACACCTACTGTTCAAATCTTTAAATGCAGGTCTGTGTCATTGTAGAAAAACCCCTCTGTTTCAATATATTTTAATGTCCAATTATTATTTGGTTGACCGTATTCAACTGAAATTTGGTGACATAAGCCTCAAGACGTTGATGATGATTCATGGACAAAAGTGTGACTGTTAGTCAAACTGTTAGTCTGTGGCAGCGTGGTGAACTTGATGTCTCGTCATGACAACTAAAATGATTATATCTCAGCTGTACATGATCCGATCTGGCCCAAATTTCATGTGCTGGACAATAGTCCACTTCTGAATACATCCACATTTTAAAATTTAGTCATAGTCATAGCACCACCGATTGGTAACAGGAACTTAAAGACAGTATATTTGCAGGTATCATTGCTTCAAACTTTGCAATATAAGCAATATATCTATAAAGCTGACGTGCAAAAGCTCATGTCTCTCCCAAAACCTTTCACTCATGTTTTAAAACTAAATTTCTTTCTCATATAAATAGTCAGTGCCACCAAAAATGCACTGACTATTCTCAATTGCTTTGGCTCATTTCTTGAAACAGACCAGACGTTCTCAACACTCTTGGTGCTTTTGCCAAAACAACCTGGATGGTTCAGCACAAAACCATGGTTCACCTGCAAAAGCTCATATCTCTCCCAAAACAGTTCACACAACTGGTCAAAACTAAATTCTATTCTCATATAAATAGTCAGTGCCTCCAAAATTCATCGTCCCTTTGGCATTGTGTGAGCACTCTTATAAATGTCTATTCATATAATGGTTTGTGTCATTTGAAAACAAAATAGCATTTAGAGAAGTAATAACATCATTTTGAATGTAAAGTGTCAATTGAAGGAGAATTGAGGGCTTTTGCTCATTGTGTGTGTGTGTTTTCTGATTTGTATGCAGAGTTCTGAAAGTATGAGGCACGCTTTCACAAAATGTGTGTAAACAATCAAGAAAACTGTAAGACACACATAAAGCAACTTTCATACATCAGAGTAAAAAGAAAATCTATACAGCATAACATACTGTAATACAACCAAAACAAAAAACAAGGAACATTATATGGAGCCTACAGTGCTGTAAATAAAGCTGTCCTCACCGTCCCTCTCCTGGCCACCGTATGTTCATGACTAATCCTGACAACTGAACAGACTATTGTGCATGTGATGACTTACACAATGAAATGGTGCTGACATGTTTTGGAGTGAACGACCATCAGACTGAGAAGTCAACAATCAGTTTAGATCAACAAGATCTGTTCACTTGGAAATTGTGCTAAATGCAGGCTACCTGTACTAAATCATTTGCAAAGATGTACTGAGACATCGAGACAAGTACTAAGATGTTTGCAATTTGATGAAATGAAGGAGAAATGCCAGTCTGTTGTGAACAGTTGCCAAGTAGTTTGGAGGTTTGTCCATGTTGTTTTGAGAATGTAATTTCAGTTTCGAGAAATGAGCCAAACCTATGGAGAAAAACTGTACAAACAACGATATATCAAATATATATTTCAACTAGTTTAATTATACATTCGTCAATATTCATATCATCACAGATTGTAGCTAGAAAAGCACCCAGAGAGCACAGACCTCCACCAAGCAGCTTCAGTCCACCCCAACACAATCTCCCAACGACAAAGTATACTTAAAAAACACTCAACATCTTTGTCCTATATATGTGCACATATATGCTCTGTCCTACCACAAGGTGGCACTGCAGGGCTTTATAACACTCCCAATGTTAAATATCTTTTCAAAAAATTCCCAGATCCAGACACTGATCTGGATCACTCCCAAAACTCAATCATTTGTTCCTTGTCCCATTTCACAGGGGCTGAGGGGGCAACTCCCACTTCATTTCATGTGGCCTATTCTGCCTATGGCCGGAATATGTACAAATGATTATGTCTTCTTTGTCTTTTTTTAATTCATGAAAAAAAAATATGGTAGCCTCCTGAGAGACCGTGCGTTCACATGCGTGGACATGATATTTTGGCTTCCCTGCACCATAAGTTGAAGCTGAGATTGTTAATTTGATAATAGCACAAAAAATAAATAGAAATTTGGGTATGTTGCAAATTTGCAACAACGGGCATAATGGTCAATAATAGCGACCCAATAATACAGTAATATAACAATAATAAAACAGATTTTTAAAATTGATAACAGAACAGACAAAAATAGAACAGATAACATCTCACTCACAGATTTTTAAATTAATAACACAACAGACAATAGTCAATGAGAAATGAGTTTGACACCACTGATGTTCATGGTGGGTGAGAAAGTTTGTGATACAATCCTTGAAATTGGTCAGCTAAGTCTGAGCACCTTGAAATTTCTGCCACATCCCGACATGCGCCACATCTGGACGTGCGCCACGTCCCGACACGCGTGGGTGTGCGAGGGCCCGTTCAACGCTGCTTGCAGCTTTAATTATTATTATTTTTCTCCTGACGGAAGAACTGCATTTTTGAGGGCCAAAACGCGCTCAAAAACTCACGAAAATTTGCACACACATCAGAAGTGGCGAAAAATTTTATATTTCATGGGAGCTGCACATGTGTGTGGCAAAATGGCTCTATAGCGCCACCTTGAAAATTGGGTTCTATGGGAGTTAATACGGCTAGTTTCATGTAACCCTACTAAATTTGGTACACATGTGCACCAAGACAAGACAAACAAAATTGCCTAATCAATCCATCAGCAAAAATGTACAGGAAATCCGCCATTTTGCTTTATATTTCTGATTTTTGCTCATATTCAAAAGCTATAACCGCACACAGGGTAACTCCAAGACAGCTGAAATTTGGTCAGTATATACAACAGGGCTTCATGATTAAAAGTTATCAAAACGCCACGCAAAAGTCTGAGGGCGTGGGCGTGGCGGCCTCCTGAACTTTGATGTCTCGCCATGACAACTAAAGTGTTTATATCTCAGCTGTACATGATCCGATCTGGCCCAAATTTCATGTGCTGGACAACAGTCCACTTCTGAACACATCCACATTTTAAAATTTAGTCATAGTCATAGCGTCACCTAGTGGTAAAAGGATTCTCTCTGACGAGGACATTTGTCCTTACCACTGCTCCATACTTTGTGATATCATCCTGAAATTTGTCCAGTATATACAACAGGCCTTAAAGATGAGAAGTTATCAAAATCTTCCACAAAAGTCAAAGGATGTGACCGTGGTGGCCCTCTGACCTTTATGTACTTTTACCATTGTACAGCAGCTCTGGATTAAATCCAGATAAATGGTGCAACGCTGACACCTACTGTTCAAATCGTATAAATGCAGGTCTGTGTCATTGTAGAAAAATCCCTCTGTTTCAATACATTTTAATGTATAATTATTATTTGGTTGACCGTATTCAACTGAAATTTGGTGACATAAGCCTCAAGATGTTGATGATGATTCATGGAGAAAACTGTGACTGGTAACTTTGTGAACTTCGATGTCTCGTCATGACTACTAAAATGTTTATATCTCAGCTGTACATGATCCGATCTGGCCCAAATTTCATGTGCTGGACAACAGTCCACTTCTGAACACATCCACATTTTAAAATTTAGTCATAGTCATAACACCACCGATTGGTAACAGGAACTTAAAGACAGTATATTTGCAGGTATCATTGCTTCAAACTTTGCAATATAAGCAATATATATATAAAGCTGACGTGCAAAAGCTCATATATCTCCCAAAACCTTTCACTCATGTTTTAAAACTAAATTTCTTTCTCATATAAATAGTCAGTGCCACCAAAAATGCACTGACTATTCTCAATTGCTTTGGCTCATTTCTTGAAACAGATCAGACGTTCTCAACACTCTTGGTGCTTTTGCCAAAATAACATGGATGGTTCAGCACAACACCATGGTTCACCTGCAAAAGCTCATATCTCTTCCAAAACAGTTCACACGACTGGTCAAAACTAAATTCTATTCTCATATAAATAGTCAGTGCCTCCAAAATTCATTGTCCCTTTGGCATTGTGTGAGCACTCTTATAAATGTCTATTCATATAATGGTTTGTGTCATTTGAAAACAAAATAGCATTTTGAGAAGAAATAACATCGTTTTGAATGTAAAGTTTCAATTGAAGGAGAATTGATGGCTTTTGCCCATTGTGTGTGTGTGTGTGTGTGTGTGTTTTCTGATTTGTAGACAGAGTTCTGAAAGTATGAGGCATGCTTTCAGAAAATGTGTGTAAACAATCGAGAAAACTGTATTGACACACATAAAGTTGCTTTCATACATCAGAGTAAAAAGAAAATCTATACAGCACAACATACTGTAATATAAACACATAAACAAAAAACAAGGAACATTATATGGAGCCTACAGTGCTGAAATTAAGCTGTCCTCACCGTCCCTCTCCTGGCCACCGTATGTTCATGACTAATCCTGACAATTGAACAGACTATTGTGCATGTGATGACTTATACAATGAAATGATGCTGACATGTTTTGGAGTGAACGACCATCAGACTGAGAAGTCAACAATCAGTTTAGATCAACAAGATCTACTCACCTGGAAATAGTGCTAAATGAAGGCTACCTGTACTGAATCATTTGCAAAGATGTACTGAGACATCGGGACAAGTCCTAAGATGTTTGCAATTTGATGAAATGAAGGAGAAATGCCAGTCTGTTGTGAACAATTGCCAAGTAGTTTGGAGGTTTGTCCATGTTGTTTTGAGAATGTAATTTCAGTTTCGAGAAATGAGCCAAACCAATGGAGAAAAACTGTAAAAAACCGATATAACATCAAATATGTATTTCAACTAGTTTAATTATACATTCGTCAATATTCATATCATCACAGATTGTAGCTAGAAAAGCAGTCAGAGAGCACAGACCTCCGCCAAGGAGCTCCAGTCCACCCCAACACAATCTCCCAACGACAAAGTATACTTAAAAAACACTCAACATCTTTGTGCTATATATATGCATATATATGCTCTGTCCTACCACAAGGTGGCACTGCAGGGCTTTCTAACACTCCCAATGTTAAAAATCTTTTAAAAAATCCCCAGATCCAGACACTGATCTGGATCACTCCCAAAACTCAATCATTTGTTCCTTGTCCCATTTCACAGGGGCTGAGGGGGCAACTCCCACTTCATTTCATGTGGCCTATTCTGCCTATGGCCGGAATATGTACAAATGATTATGTCTTCTTTGTCTTTTTTTAATTCATGAAAAAAAAATATGGTAGCCTCCTGAGACCGTGCGTTCACATGCGTGGACATGATATTTTGGCTTTCCTGCACCATAAGTTGAAGTTGAGATTGTTAATTTGATTATAGCACAAAAGTAAATAGAAATTTGGGTATGTTGCAAATTTGCAACAACAGGCATAATGGTCAATAATAGCGACCCAATAATACAGTAATATAACAATAATAAAACAGATTTTTAAAATTGATAACAGAACAGACAATAGTCAATGACAAATGAGTTTGACACCACTGATGTACATGGTGGCCGAGAAAGTTTGTGATACAATCCTTGAAATTTGAAAGGTTTGTGATACAAACCTTCAAATTTCTGCCACATCCTGACATGCGCCACACCTGGACTTGCGCCATGTCCCGACACGCGTGGGTGTGCAAGGGCCCGTTCAACGCTGCTTGCAGCTTTAATTAGGGCCCGAGCACCAACGGTGCGTAGGACCCTATTGGTTTTGTATTCGTTTTTATTAGGGCCCGAGCACCAACGGTGCGTAGGACCCTATTGGAATTGTATTCGTTTTTATTATTATTTTTCTCCTGACGGAAGAACTGCATTTTTGAGGGCCTAAACGCGCTCAAAAACTCACGAAAATTTGCAAACACATCAGAAGTGGCGAAAAATTTTATATTTCATGGGAGCTGCACATTTGTGTGGCAAAATGGCTCTGTAGCGCCACCTTGAAAATTGGGTTCTATGGGAGTTAATACGGCTAGTTTCATGTAACCCTACCAAATTTAGTACACATGTGCACCAAGACAAGACAAACAAAATTGCCTAATCAATCCATCAGCAAAAGTGTACAGGAAGTACGCCATTTTGCTTTATATTTCTGATTTTTCCTCATATTCAAGAGCTATAACCGAACACAGGGTAACTCCAAGACAGCTGAAATTTGGTCAGTACATACAACAGGGATTCGGGATTAAAAGTTATCAAAACGCTCCGCAAAAGTCTGAGGGCGGGGGCGTGGCGGCCTCCTAAACTTTGATGTTTCGCCATAAAAATTCAAGTACTGTCTAAATAGACTTTACAGGCTCCGATCTGCTTCAAACTTTACACATTTGATCATCGTCCTGCCCTGATCACGTCCATATGACAATATTCATCCACAGTCATAGCGCCACCTCCTGGCAACAGGAAATGCGACTTTTTACATTTTAATGTACTGTTATTAGCCGGTTGACCGTATTCATCTGAAATGTGGTGACATGAGCCTCAAGACATTGATGATGATTCATGGAGAAAACTGTCACTGGTAGTCAAACGATGTGTCTGTGGCAGCGTGGCGAACTTC
>JAMOIN010000962.1:0-18565 GCA_024666655.1 Dascyllus trimaculatus
ATCTGACAGTGAAACATGTTTGTAAACATTGACTTTGAAAAACTGCAGTCTACCTGTTTCTAACGCTCTAAAACAGCTTTTCGCGGGCTGAAAATGCCACTTTTGCCACTCACTGCATGGAGTCAATTCCTTGACACAACCTGACTGGAAACAGCTTTTGCCTTCATATTTATCATATTTGAACAGCATCTGACAGTGAAAAATGTTTGTAAACATTGATTTTGAAAAATGCAGTCTACCATTTTCTCATGCTCTAAACCAGCTTTTCGCGGGCTGAAAATGCCACTTTTGCCACTCACTGTATGGAGTCAATTCCTTCATACAACGTGACTGGAAACAGCTTTTGCCTTCATATTTATCATATTTGAACAGCATCTGACAGTGAAACATGTTTGTAAACATTGATTTTCAAAAACTGCAGTCTACCTGTTTCTCATGCTCTAAAACAGCTTTTCGCAGGCTGAAAATGCCACTTGTGCCACTCACTGTATGGAGTCAATTCCTTGATACAACGTGACTGGAAACAGCTTTAGCCTTCATATTTATCATATTTGAACAGCATCTGACAGTGAAACATGTTTGTAAACATTGATTTTCAAAAAGTGCATTGTTGCTATTTCTAATGCTCTAAAACAGCTTTTCGCGGGCTGAAAATGCCACTTTTGCCACTCACTGTATGGTGTCAATTCCTTGATCCAACGTGACTGGAAAAAGCTTTTGCCTTCATATTTATCATATTTGAACAGCATCTGACAGTGAAACATGTTTGTAAACATTGTTTTGAAAAACTGCAGTCTAGCTGTCTCTCATGCTCTAAAACAGCTTTTCGCGGGCTGAAAATGCCACTTTTGCCACTCACTGTATGGAGTCAATTCCTTGATACAACGTGACTGGAAACAGCTTTTGCCTTCATATCTATCATATTTGAACAGCATCTGAGAGTGAAACATGTTTGTAAACATTGATTTTCAAAAAGTGCAATGTTGCTATTTCTAATGCTCTAAAACAGCTTTTCGCGGGCTGAAAATGCCACTTTTGCCACTCACTGTATGGAGTCAACTCCTTCATACAACGTGACTGGAAACAGCTTTTGCCTTCATATCTATCATATTTGAACAGCATCTGACGGTGAAACATGTTTGTAAACATTGATTTTCAAAAAGTGCACTGTTGCTATTTCTAATGCTCTAAAACAGCTTTTCGCGGGCTGAAAATGTCACTTTTGCCACTCACTGTATGGAGTCAATTCCTAGATACAACATGACTGGAAACAGCTTTAGCCTTCATATTTATCATATTTGAACAGCATCTGACAGTGAAACATGTTTGTAAACATTGATTTTGAAAAACTGCAGTCTACCTGTTTCTAATGCTCTAAAACAGCTTTTCGCGGGCTGAAAATGCCACTTTTGCCACTCACTGTATGGAGTCAATTCCTTCATACAACGTGACTGGAAACAGGTTTTGCCTTCATATCTATCATATTTGAACAGCATCTGACAGTGAAACATGTTTGTAAACATTGATTTTCAAATTGTGCACTGTTGCTATTTCTAATGCTCTAAAACAGCTTTTCGCGCTCTGAAAATGCCACTTTTGCATTTACTGTATGGAGTCAATTCCTTTATACAAAGTGACTGGAAAAAGCTTTTGCCTTCATATTTATCATATTTAAACAGCATGTGACAGTGAAACATGTTTGTAAACATTGATTTCCAAATTGTGCACTGTTGCTATGTCTAATGCTCTAAAACAGCTTTTCGCGGGTTGAAAATGCCACTTTTGCCACTCACTGTATGGAGTCAATTCCTTGATACAATGTGACTGGAAACAGCATTAGCCTTCATATTTATCATATTTGAACAGCATCTGACAGTGAAGCATGTTTGTAAACATTGATTTTCAAGAAGTGCACTGTTGCTATTTCTAATGCTCTAAAACAGCTTTTCGCGGGCTGAAAATGCCACTTTTGCCACTCACTGTATGGAGTACATTACTTGATACAATGTGACTGGAAACAGCTTTGGCCTTCATATTTATCATATTTGAACAGCATCTGACAGTGAAACATGTTTGTAAACATTGATTTTCAAATTGTGCACTGTTGCTATTTCTAATGCTCTAAAACAGCTTTTCGCGGGCTGAAAAAGCCACTTTTGCAACTCACTGTATTGAGTCAATTCCTTGATACAACGTGACTGGAAACAGCTTTTGCCTTCATATTTATCATATTTGAACAGCATCTGACAGTGAAACATGTTTGTAAACATTGATTTTAAAAAAGTGCACTGTTGCTATTTCTAATGCTCTAAAACAGCTTTTCGCGGGCTGAAAATGCCACTTTTGCCTCTCACTGTATTGAGTCAATTCCTTGATACAACGTGACTGGAAACAGCCTTTGCCTTCATATTTATCATATTTGAACAGCATCTGACAGTGAAACATGTTTTTAAACATTGATTTTCAAAAAGTGCACTGTTGCTATTTCTAATGCTCTAAACCAGCTTTTCGCGGGCTGAAAATGCCACTTTTGCCACTCACTGTATGGAGTCAATTCCTTCATACAACGTGACTGGAAACAGCTTTTGCCTTCATATTTATCATATTTGAACAGCATCTGACAGTGAAACATGTTTGTAAACATTGATTTTCAAATTGTGCACTGTTGCTATGTCTAATGCTCTAAAACAGCTTTTCGCGGGCTGATAATGCCACTTTTGCCACTTACTTCATATTTATCATATTTGAACAGCATCTGACGGTGAAACATGTTTGTAAACATTGATTTTGAAAAACTGCAGTCTACCTGTTTCTAATGCTCTAAAACAGCTTTTCGCGGGCTGAAAATGCCACTTTTGCATTTACTGTATGGAGTCAATTCCTTTATACAAAGTGATTGGAAAAAGCTTTTGCCTTCATATTTATCATATTTAAACAGCATCTGACAGTGAAACATGTTTGTAAACATTGTTTTCAAAAACTCAGTCTAGCTGTCTCTCATGCTCTAAATCAGCTTTTCGCGGGCTGAAAATGCCACTTTTGCCACTCACCGTATGGAGTACATTACTTGACACAACGTGACTGGAAACAACTTTTGCCTTCATATTTATCATATTTGAAAAGCATCTGACAGTGAAACATGTTTGTAAACATTGATTTTCAAAAAGTGCACTGTTGTTATTTCTAATGCTCAAAAACAGCTTTTCGCGGGCTGAAAATGCCACTTTTGCCACTCACTGTATGGAGTCAATTCCTTGACACAACGTGACTGGAAACAGCTATTGCCTTCATATTTATCATATTTGAACAGCATCTCACAGCGAGACATGTTGGTAAACATTGATTTTTAAAAACTGCAGTCTACCTGTTTCTCATGCTCTAAAACAGCTTTTCGCGGGCTGAAAATGCCACTTTTGCCACTTACTTCATATTTATCATATTTGAACAGCATCTGACAGTGAAACATTTTTGTAAACATTGATTTTGAAAAACTGCAGTCTACCTGTTTCTAATGCTCTAAAACAGCTTTTCGCGGGCTGAAAATGCCACTTTTGCCACTCACTGTATGGAGTCAATTCCTTCATACAACGTGACTGGAAACAGCTTTTGCCTTCATATTTATCATATTTGAACAGCATCTGAGAGTGAAACATGTTTGTAAACATTGTTTTGAAAAACTCAGTCTAGCTTTCTCTCATGCTCTAAAACAACTTTTCGCGGGCTGAAAATGCCACTTTTGCCACTCACCGTATGGAGTACATTACTTGACACAGCGTGACTGGAAACAGCTTTAGCCTTCATATTTATCATATTTGAAAAGCATCTGACGGTGAAACATGTTTGTAAACATTGATTTTCAAAAAGTGCACTGTTGTTATTTGTAATGCTCTAAAACAGCTTTTCGCGGGCTGAAAATGCCACTTTTGCCATTTACTGTATGGAGTCAATTCCTTTATACAAAGTGACCTGAAAAAGCTTTTGCCTTCATATTTATCATATTTAAACAGCATCTGACAGTGAAACATGTTTGTAAACATTGATTTTCAAATTGTAAACTGTTGCTATGTCTAATGCTCTAAAACATCTTTTCGCAGGCTGAAAATGCCACTTTTGCCACTCACTGTATGGAGTCAATTCCTTCATACAACGTGACTGGAAACTGCTTTTGCCTTCATATCTATCATATTTGAACAGCATCTGACAGTGTAACATGTTTGTAAACATTGATTTTCAAATTGTGCACTGTTGCTATGTCTAATGCTCTAAATCAGCTTTTCGCGGGCTGAAAATGCCACTTTGGCCACTCACTGTATGGAGTAAATTCCTTGATACAACATGACTGGAAACAGCTTTAGCCTTCATATTTATCATATTTGAACAGCATCTGACAGTGAAACATGTTTGTAAACATTGATTTTCAAAAAGTGCACTGTTGCTATTTCTAATGCTCTAATACACCTTTTGCGGGCTGAAAATGCCACTTTTGCCATTTACTGTATGGAGTCAATTCCTTTATACAAAGTGACCTGAAAAAGCTTTTGCCTTCATATTTATCATATTTAAACAGCATCTGACATTGAAACATGTTTGTAAACATTGATTTTCAAATTGTATACTGTTGCTATGTCTAATGCTCTAAAACAGCTTTTCGCAGGCTGAAAATGCCACTTTTGCCACTCACTGTATGGAGTCAATTCCTTGATACAATGTGACTGGAAACAGCTTTTGCCTTCATATTTATCATATTTGAAGAGCATCATACAGTGAAACATGTTTGTAAACATTGATTTTGAAAAAATGCAGTCTACCTGTTTCTCATGCTCTAAAACAGCTTTTCGCCGGCTGAAAATGCCACTTTTGCCACTCACTGTATGGAGTCAATTCCTTGATACAACGTGACTGGAAACAGCTTTTGCCTTCATATTTATCATATTTGAAAAGCATCTGACAGTGAAACATGTTTGTAAACATTGATTTTCAAAAACTGCAGTCTACCTGTTTCTCATGCTCTAAAACAGCTTTTCGCGGGCTGAAAATGCCGCTTTTGCCACTTACTTTATGGTGTCAATTCCTTGATACAACGTGACTGGAAAAAGCTTTTGCCTTCATATTTATCATATTTGAACAGCATCTGACAGTGAAACATGTTTGTAAACATTGTTTTGAAAAACTCAGTCTAGCTGTCTCTCATGCTCTAAAACAGCTTTTCGCGGGCTGAAAATGCCACTTTTGCCACTCACCGTATGGAGTACATTACTTGACACAACGTGACTGGAAACAGCTTTTGCCTTCATATTTATCATATTTGAAAAGCATCTGACAGTGAAACATGTTTGTAAACATTGATTTTCAAAAAGTGCACTGTTGTTATTTCTAATGCTCAAAAACAGCTTTTCGCGGGCTGAAAATGCCACTTTTGCCACTCACTGTATGGAGTCAATTCCTTGACACAACGTGACTGGAAACAGCTTTAGCCTTCATATTTATCATATTTGAACAGCATCTCACAGTGAGACATGTTGGTAAACATTGATTTTTAAAAACTGCAGTCTACCTGTTTCTCATGCTCTAAAACAGCTTTTCGCGGGCTGAAAATGCCACTTTTGCCACTCACTGTATGGAGTCAATTCCTTCATACAACGTGACTGGAAAGAGCTTTTGCCTTCATATTTATCATATTTGAACAGCATCTCACAGTGAAACATGTTTGTAAACACAGATTTTTAAAAACTGCAGTCTACCTGTTTCTATTGCTCTAAAACAGCTTTTCGCGGGCTGAAAATGACACTTTTGCCACTCACTGTATGGAGTCAATTCCTTGACACAACCTGACTGGAAGCAGCTTTTGCCTTCATATTTATCATATTTGAACAGCATCTGACAGTGAAACATGTTTGTAAACATTGACTTTGAAAAACTGCAGTCTACCTGTAACTCATGCTGTAAAACAGCTTTTCGCGGGCTGAAAATGCCACTTTTGCCACTTACTGCATGGAGTCAATTCCTTGACACAACCTGACTGGAAACAGCTTTTGCCTTCATATTTATCATATTTGAACAGCATCTGACAGTGAAAGATGTTTGTAAACATTGATTTTGAAAAACTGCAGTCTACCTGTTTCTCATGCTCTAAAACAGCTTTTCGCGGGCTGAAAATGCCACTTTTGCATTTACTGTATGGAGTCAATTCCTTTATACAAAGTGACTGGAAAAAGCTTTTGCCTTCATATTTATCATATTTGAACAGCATCTGACAGTGAAACATATTTGTAACCACTGTTTTGAAAAACTGCAGTCTAGCCGTCTCTCATGCTCTAAAACAGCTTTTCGCGGGCTGAAAATGCCACTTTTGCCACTCACTGTATGGAGTCAATTCCTTGATACAACGTGACTGGAAACTGCTTTTGCCTTCATATCTATCATATTTTAACAGCATCTGACAGTGAAAAATGTTAGTAAACACTGATTTTCAAATTGTGCACTGTTGCTATGTCTAATGCTCTAAAACAGCTTTTCGCGGTCTGAACATGCCACTTTTGCCACTCACTGTATGGAGTAAATTCCTTTATACAACATGACTGGAAACAGCTTTTGCCTTCATATTTATCATATTTGAACAGCATCTGACAGTGAAACATGTTTGTAAACATTGATTTTCAAATTGTGCACTGTTGCTATGTCTAATGCTCTAAAACAGCTTTTCGCGGGCTGAAAATGCCACTTTTGCCACTCACTGTATGGAGTAAATTCCTTGATACAACATGACTGGAAACAGCTTTTGCCTTCATATCTATCATATTTGAACAGCATCTGACAGTGAAACATGTTTGTAAACATTGATTTTCAAATTGTGCACTGTTGCTATGTCTAATGCTCTAAAACAGCTTTTCGCGGGCTGAAAATTCCACTTTTGCCACTCACTGTATGGAGTAAATTCCTTGATACAACATGACTGGAAACAGCTTTAGCCTTCATATTTATCATATTTGAACAGCATCTGACAGTGAAACATGTTTGTAAACATTGATTTTGAAAAACTGCAGTCTACCTGTTTCTAATGCTCTAAAACAGCTTTTCGCGGGCTGAAAATGCCACTTTTGCCACTCACTGTATGGAGTCAATTCCTTCATCCAAC
This sequence comes from Dascyllus trimaculatus, assembly GCA_024666655.1. Lineage (NCBI taxonomy): Eukaryota > Metazoa > Chordata > Actinopteri > Pomacentridae > Dascyllus > Dascyllus trimaculatus. The sequence goes on from JAMOIN010000962.1 coordinate 7,136, forward strand.
GTGACTGGAAACAGCTTTTGCCTTCATATCTATCATATTTGAACAGCATCTGACAGTGAAACATGTTTGTAAACATTGATTTTCAAATTGTGCACTGTTCCTATGTCTATTGCTCTAAAACAGCTTTTCGCGGGCTGAAAATGCCACTTTTGCCACTCACTGTATTGAGTCAATTCCTTCATACAACGTGACTGGAAACAGCTTTTGCCTTCATAACTATCATATTTGAACAGCATCTGACAGTGAAACATGTTTGTAAACATTGACTTTGAAAAACTGCAGTCTACCTGTTTCTCATGCTCTAAAACAGCTTTTGGCGGGCTGAAAATGCCACTTTTGCCACTCACTGTATGGAGTCAATTCCTTGATACAACGTGACTGGAAACAGATATTGCCTTCATATTTATCATATTTGAACAGCATCTGACAGTGAAACATGTTTGTAAACATTGATTTTCAAATTGTGCACTGTTGCTATGTCTAATGCTCTAAAACAGCTTTTCGCGGTCTGAAAATGCCACTTTTGCCACTCACTGTATGGAGTCAATTCCTTGATACAACGTGACTGGAAACAGCTTTTGCCTTCATATTTATCATATTTGAACAGCATCATACAGTGAAACATGTTTGTAAACATTGATTTTGAAAAACTGCAGTCTACCCGTTTCTATTGCTCGAAAACAGCTATTCGCGGGCTGAAAATGCCACTTTTGCCACTTACTGTCTGGAGTCAATTCCTTGATACAACGTGACTGGAAACAGCTTTTGCCTTCATATTGATCATATTTGAACAGCATCTGACAGTGATACATGTTTGTAAACATTGTTTTGAAAAACTCAGTCTAGCTGTCTCTCATGCTCTAAAACAGCTTTTTGCGGGCTGAAAATGCCACTTTTGCCACTCACCGTATGGAGTACATTACTTGACACAACGTGACTGGAAACAGCTTTTGCCTTCATATTTATCATATTTGAAAAGCATCAGACAGTGAAACATGTTTGTAAACATTGATTTTCAAAAAGTGCACTGTTGTTATTTCTAATGCTCAAAAACAGCTTTTCGCGGGCTGAAAATGCCACTTTTGCCACTCACTGTATGGAGTCAATTCCTTGACACAACGTGACTGGAAACAGGTTTTGCCTTCATATTTATCATAATTGAACAGCATCTCACAGTGAGACATGTTGGTAAACACTGATTTTGAAAAACTGCAGTCTACCTGTTTCTCATGCTCTAAAACAGCTTTTCGCGGGCTGAAAATGCTACTTTTGCAACTCACTGTATGGAGTCAATTCCTTCATACAACGTGACTGGAAACAGCTTTTGCCTTCATATTTATCATATGTGAACAGCATCTCACAGTGAAACATGTTTGTAAACATAGATTTTTAAAAACTGCAGTCTACCTGTTTCTAATGCTCTAAAACAGCTTTTCGCGGGCTGAAAATGCCACTTTTGCCACTTACTTCATATTTATCATATTTGAACAGCATCTGACAGTGAAACATGTTTGTAAACATTGATTTTCAAAAAGTGCACTGCTGCTATTTCTAATGCTCTAAAACAGCTTTTCGCTGTCTGAAAATGCCACTTTTGCCACTCACTGTATGGAGTCAATTCCTTGATACAACGTGACTAAAAACAGCTTTTGCCTTCATATTTATCATATTTGAACAGCATCTGACAGTGAAACATGTTTGTAAACATTGATTTTAAAAAAGTGCACTGTTGCTATTTCTAATGCTCTAATACAGCTTTTCGCGGGCTGAAAATGCCACTTTTGCCATTTACTGTATGGAGTCAATTCCTTTATACAAAGTGACTGGAAAAAGCTTTTGCCTTCATATTTATCATATTTAAACAGCATCTGACAGTGAAACATTTTTGTAAACATTGATTTTCCAATTGTAAACTGTTGCTATGTCTAATGCTCTAAAACAGCTTTTCGCGGGCTGAAAATGCCACTTTTGCCACTCACTGCATGGAGTCAATTCCTTGATACAACGTGACTGGAAACAGCTTTTGCCTTCATATTTATCATTTTTGAACAGCATCTAACAGTGAAAAATGTTTGTAAACATTGATTTTGAAAAACTGCAGTCTACCTTTTTCTCATGCTGTAAAACAGCTTTTCGCGGGCTGAAAATGCCACTTTTGCCACTCACTGTATGGAGTCAATTCCTTGATACAACGTGACTGGAAACAGCTTTTGCCTTCATATTCATCATATTTGAATAGCATCTGACTGGAAAACATGTTTGCAAACATTGATTTTGAAAGACTGCAGTCTAGCTATTTCTCATGCTCTAAAACAGTTTTTCGCTGGCTGAAAATGCCACTTTTGCCACTTTCTGTATGGAGTCAATTCCTTGACACAATGTGACTGGAAACAGCTTTTGCCTTCATATTTATCATATTTGAACAGCATCTGACAGTGAAACATGTTTGTAAACATTGATTTTGAAAAACTGCAGTCTACCTGTTTCTCATGCTCTAAAACAGCTTTTGGCGGGCTGAAAATGCCAATTTTGCCACTCAATGTATTGAGTCAATACCTTGATACATCGTGACTGGAATCAGCTTTTACCTTCATATTTATCATATTTGAACAGCATCTGACAGTGAAACATGTTTGTAAACATTGATTTTCAAAAAGTGCACTGTTGCTATTTCTCATGCTCTAAAACAGCTTTTCGCGGGCTGAAAATGCCACTTTTGCCACTCACTGTATGGAGTCAATTCCTTGATACAACGTGAGTGGAAACAGCTTTTGCCTTCATATTTATCATATTTGAAGAGCATCATACAGTGAAACATGTTTGTAAACATTGATTTTGAAAAACTGCAGTCTACTTGTTTCTCATGCTCTAAAACAGCTTTTCGCAGGCTGAAAATGCCACTTGTGCCACTCACTGTATGGAGTCAATTCCTTGATACAACGTGACTGGAAACAGCTTTTGCCTTCATATTTATCATATTTGAACAGCATCTGACAGTGAAACATGTTTGTAAACATTGATTTTGAAAAAGTGCACTGTTGCTATTTCTACTGCTCTAAAACAGCTTTTCGCTGTCTGAAAATGCCACTTTTGCCACTCACTGAATGGAGTCCATTACATGATACAACGTGACTGGAAACAGCCGTTGCCTTCATATTTTTCATATTTGAACAGCATCTGACAGTGAAACATGTTTGTAAACATTGATTTTCAAATTGTGCACTGTTGCTATGTCTAATGCTCTAAAACAGCTTTTCGCGGGCTGAAAATGCCACTTTTGCCACTCACTGTATGGAGTCAAATCCTTGACACAACGTGACTGGAAACAGCTTTTGCCTTCATATTTATCATATTTGAACAGCATCTGACACTGAAAAATGTTTGTAAACATTGATTTTCAAAAAGTGCACTTTTGCTATTTCTAATGCTCTAAAACAGCTTTTCGCGGGCTGAAAATGCCACTTTTGCCACTCACTGTATGGAGTCAATTCCTTCATACAACGTGACTGGAAAAAGCTTTTGCCTTCATATTTATCATATTTAAACAGCATCTGACAGTGAAACATGTTTGTAAACATTGATTTTCAAATTGTGCACTGTTGCAATTTCTAATGCTCTAAAACAGCTTTTCGCGGGCTGAAAATGCCACTTTTGCATTTACTGTATGGAGTCAATTCCTTTATACAAACTGACTGGAAAAAGCTTTTGCCTTCATATTTATCATATTTAAACAGCATCTGACAGTCAAACATGTTTGTAAACATTGATTTTCAAATTGTAAACTGTTGCTATGTCTAATGCTCTAAAACAGTTTTTCGCGGGCTGAAAATGCCACTTTTGCCACTCACTGTATGGAGTCAATTCCTTGATACAATATTACTGGAACCAGCTTCAGCCTTCATATTTATCATATTTGAACAGCATCTGACAGTGAAACATGTTTGTAAACACTGATTTTCAAAAAGTGCATTGTTGCTATTTCTAATGCTCTAAAACAGCTTTTCCCGGGCTGAAAATGCCACTTTTGCCACTCACTGTATGGAGTAAATTCCTTGATACAACATGACTGGAAACAGCTTTAGCCTTCATATTTATCATATTTGAACAGCATCTGACAGTGAAACATGTTTGTAAACATTGATTTTGAAAAACTGCAGTCTACCTGTTTCTAATGCTCTAAAACAGCTTTTCGCGGCTGAAAATGCCACTTTTGCCATTTACTGTATGGAGTCAATTCCTTTATACAAAGTGACTGGAAAAAGCTTTTGCCTTCATATTTATCATATTTAAACAGCATCTGACAGTGAAACATGTTTGTAAACATTGATTTTCAAATTGTAAACTGTTGCTATTTCTAATACTCTAAAACAGCTTTTCGCGGGCTGAAAATGCCACTTTTGCCACTCACTGTATTGAGGCAATTCCTTGATACAACGTGACTGGAAACAGCTTTTGCCTTCATATTTATCATGTTTGAACAGCATCTGACAGTGAAACATGTTTGTCAACATTGATTTTCAAAAAGTGCACTGTTGCTATTTCTCATGCTCTAAAACAGCTTTTCGCGGGCTGAAAATGCCACTTTTGCCACTCACTGTATGGAGTCAATTCCTTGATACAACGTGACTGGAAACAGCTTTTGCCTTCATATCTATCATATTTGAAGAGCATCATACAGTGAAACATGTTTGTAAACATTGATTTTGAAAAACTGCAGTCTACCTGTTTCTCATGCTCTAAAACAGCTTTTCGCAGGCTGAAAATGCCATTTGTGCCACTCACTGTATGGAGTCAATTCCTTCATACAACGTGACTGGAAAAAGCTTTTGCCTTCATATTTATCATATTTGAACAGCATCTGACAGTGAAACATGTTTGTAAACATTGATTTTCAAAAAGTGCACTGTTGCTATTTCTACTGCTCTAAAACAGCTTTTCGCGGGCTGAAAATGCCACTTTTGCCACTCACTGTATGGAGTCAATTCCTTGATACAACGTGACTGGAAACAGCTTTTGCCTTCATATTTATCATATTTGAACAGCATCTGACAGTGAAACATGTTTGTAAACATTGATTTTCAAAAAGTGCACTGTTGTTATTTCTAATGCTCAAAAACAGCTTTTCGCGGGCTGAAAATGCCACTTTTGCCACTCACTGTATGGAGTCAATTCCTTGACACAACGTGACTGGAAACAGCTTTAGCCTTCATATTTATCATATTTGAACAGCATCTCACAGTGAGACATGTTGGTAAACATTGATTTTTAAAAACTACAGTCTACCTGTTTCTCATGCTCTAAAACAGCTTTTCGCGGGCTGAAAATGCCACTTTTGCCACTCACTGTATGGAGTCAATTCCTTCATACAACGTGACTGGTAACAGCTTTTGCCTTCATATCTATCATATTTAAACAGCATCTGACAGTGAAACATGTTTGTAAACATTGATTTTCAAATTGTGCACTGTTGCTATTTCTAATGCTCTAAAACAGCTTTTCGCGGGCTGAAAATGCCACTTTTGCATTTACTGTATGGAGTCAATTCCTTTATACAAACTGACTGGAAAAAGCTTTTGCCTTCATATTTATCATATTTAAACAGCATCTGACAGTGAAACATGTTTGTAAACATTGATTTTCAAATTGTAAACTGTTGCTATGTCTAATGCTCTAAAACAGCTTTTCGCGGGCTGAAAATGCCACTTTTGCCACTCACTGTATTGAGTCAATTCCTTGATACAACGTGACTGGAAACAGCTTTTGCCTTCATATTTATCATATTTGAACAGCATCTGACAGTGAAACATGTTTGTAAACATTGATTTTAAAAAAGTGCACTGTTGCTATTTCTAATGCTCTAATACAGCTTTTCGCGGGCTGAAAATGCCACTTTTGCCATTTACTGTATGGAGTCAATTCCTTTATACAAAGTGACTGGAAAAAGCTTTTGCCTTCATATTTATCATATTTGAACAGCATCTCACAGTGAAACATTTTTGTAAACATTGATTTTGAAAAACTGCACTGTTGCTATTTCTAATGCTCTAATACAGCTTTTCGCGGGCTGAAAATGCCACTTTTGCCACTCATTGCATGGAGTCAATTCCTTGACACAACCTGAATGTAAACAGCTTTTGCCTTCATATTTATCATATTTGAACAGCATCTGACAATGAAAAATGTTTGTAAACATTGATTTTCAAAAACTGCAGTCTACCTGTTTCTAATGCTCTAAAACAGCTTTTCGCGGGCTGAAAATGCCACTTTTGCCACTCACTGTATGGAGTCAATTCCTTCATACAATGTGACTGGAAACAGCTTTTGCCTTCATATCTATCATATTTAAACAGCATCTGACAGTGAAACATTTTTGTAAACATTGATTTTCAAATTGTGCACTGTTGCTATTTCTAATGCTCTAAAACAGCTTTTCGCGGGCTGAAAATGCCACTTTTGCATTTACTGTATGGAGTCAATTCCTTTATACAAAGTGACTGGAAAAAGCTTTTGCCTTCATATTTATCATATTTAAACAGCATCTGACAGTGAAACATGTTTGTAAACATTGATTTTCAAAAACTGCAGTCTACCTGTTTCTCATGCTCTAAAACAGCTTTTGGCGGGCTGAAAATGCCAATTTTGCCACTCAATGTATTGAGTCAATACCTTGATACATCGTGACTGGAATCAGCTTTTACCTTCATATTTATCATATTTGAACAGCATCTGACAGTGAAACATGTTTGTAAACATTGATTTTCAAATTGTGCACTGTTGCTATTTCTAATGCTCTAAAACAGCTTTTCGCGGGCTGAAAATGCCACTTTTGCCACTCACTGTATTGAGTCAATACCTTGATACATCGTGACTGGAATCAGCTTTTACCTTCATATTTGTCATATTTGAACATTATCTGACAGTGAAACATGTTTGTAAACATTGATTTTGAAAAACTGCAGTCTACCTGTTTCTAATGCTCTAAAACAGCTTTTCGCGGGCTGAAAATGCCACTTTTGCCACTCACTGTATTGGAGTCAATTCCTTGATACAACGTGACTGGAATCAGCTTTTGCCTTCATATTTATCATATTTGAACAGCATCTGACAGTGAAACATGTTTGTAAACATTGATTTTCAAAAAGTGCACTGTTGCTATTTCTAATGCTCTAAAACAGCTTTTCGTGGGCTGAAAATGCCACTTTTGCCATTTACTGTATGGAGTCAATTCCTTTATACAAAGTGACTGGAAAAAGCTTTTGCCTTCATATTTATCATATTTAAACAGCATCATACAGTGAAACATGTTTGTAAACATTGATTTTCAAATTGTAAACTTTTGCTATGTCTAATGCTGTAAAACAGCTTTTCGCGGGCTGAAAATGCCACTTTTGCCACTCACTGTATGGAGTCAATTCCTTGATACAACGTGACTGGAAACAGCTTTTGCCTTCATATTTATCATATTTGAACAGCATCTGACAGTGAAACATGTTTGTAAACATTGATTTTAAAAAAGTGCACTGTTGCTATTTCTAATGCTCTAAAACAGCTTTTCGCGGGCTGAAAATGCCACTTTTGCCATTCACTGTATGGAGTCAATTCCTTTATACAAAGTGACTGGAAAAAGCTTTTGCCTTCATATTTATCATATTTTAACAGCATCTGACAGTGAAACATGTTTGTATACATAGATTTTTAAAAACTGCAGTCTACCTGTTTCTCATGCTCTAAAACAGCTTTTCGCGGGCTGAAAATGCCACTTTTGCCACTCACTGTATGGAGTAAATTCCTTGATACAACATGACTGGAAGCAGCTTTTGCCTTCATATTTATCATATTTGAACAGCATCTGACAGTGAAACATGTTTGTAAACATTGATTTTGAAAAACTGCAGTCTACCTGTTTCTAATGCTCTAAAACAGCTCTTCGCGGGCTGAAAATGCCACTTTGGCCACTCACTGTATGGAGTCAATTCCTTCATACAACGTGACTGGAAAAAGCTTTTGCCTTCATATCTATCATATTTGAACAGCATCTCACAGTGAAACATGTTTGTAAACATTGATTTTGAAAAACTGCAGTCTAGCTGTTTCTCATGCTGTAAAACAGCTTTTCGCGGGCTGAAAATGCCACTTTTGCCACTCACTGTATGGAGTCAATTCCTTGATACAACGTGACTGGAAACAGATATTGCCTTCATATTTATCATATTTGAACAGCATCTGACAGTGAAACATGTTTGTAAACATTGATTTTCAAATTGTAAACTGTTGCTATGTCTAATGCTCTAAAACAGCTTTTCGCGGGCTGAAAATGCCACTTTTGCCACTCACTGTATGGAGTCAATTCCTTGATACAATGTGACTGGAAACAGCTTTAGCCTTCATATTTATCATATTTGAACAGCATCTGACAGTGAAACATGTTTGTAAACATTGATTTTCAAAAAGTGCACTGTTGCTATTTCTAATGCTCTAAAACAGCTTTTCGCGGGCTGAAAATGCCACTTTTGCCACTCACTGTATGAGCAATTCCTTGATACAACGTGATTGGAAACAGCTTTTGCCTTCATATTTATCATATTTGAACAGCATCTGACAGTGAAACATGTTTGTAAACATTGGTTTTGAAAAACTGCAGTTGCTGTTTCTAATGCTCTAAACCAGCTTTTCGCGGGCTGAAAATGCCACTTTTGCCACTCACTTTATGGAGTCAATTCCTTGATACAACGTGACTGGAAACAGCTTTTGCCTTCATATCTATCATATTTGAACAGCATCTGACAGTGAAACATGTTTGTAAACATTGATTTTCAAGTTGTGCACTGTTGCTATGTCTAATGCTCTAAAACAGCTTTTCGCGGGCTGAAAATGCCACTTTTGCCACTCACTGTATGGAGTCAATTCCTTGATACAATGTGACTGGAAACAGCTTTAGCCTTCATATTTATCATATTTGAACAGCATCTGACAGTGAAACATGTTTGTAAACATTGATTTTCAAAAAGTGCACTGTTGCTATTTCTAATGTTCTAAAACAGCTTTTCGCGGGCTGAAAATGCCACTTTTGCCACTCACTGTATTGAGGCAATTCTTTGATACAACGTGACTGGAAACAGCTTTTGCCTTCATATTTATCATGTTTGAACAGCATCTGACAGTGAAACATGTTTGTCAACATTGATTTTAAAAAAGTGCACTGTTGCTATTTCTAATGCTCTAAACCAGCTTTTCGCGGGCAGAAAATGCCACTTTTGCCACTCACTTTATGGAGTCAATTCCTTGATACAACGTGACTGGAAACAGCTTTTGCCTTCATATCTATCATATTTGAACAGCATCTGACAGTGAAACATGTTTGTAAACATTGATTTTCAAATTGTGCACTGTTGCTATGTCTAATGCTCTAAAACAGCTTTTCGCGGTCTGAAAATGCCACTTTTGCCACTCACTGTATGGAGTAAATTCCTTGATACAACATGACTGGAAACAGCTTAAGCCTTCATTTTAATCATATTTGAACAGCATCTGACAGTGAAACATGTTTGTAAACAATGTTTTGAAAAACTCAGTCTGGCTTTCTCTCATGCTCTAAAACAGCTTTTCGCGGGCTGAAAATGCCACTTTTGCCACTCACCGTATGGAGTACATTACTTGACACAACGTGACTGGAAACAGCTTTTGCCTTCATATTTATCATATTTGAAAAGCATCTGACAGTGAAACATGTTTGTAAACATTGATTTTCAAAAAGTGCACTGTTGTTATTTGTAATGCTCTAAAACAGCTTTTCGCGGGCTGAAAACTCCACTTTTGCCACTCACTGTATGAAGTCAATTCCTTCATACAACGTGACTGGAAACTGTTTTTGCCTTCATATCTATCATATTTGAACAGCATCTGACAGTGAAACATGTTTGTAAACATTGATTTTCAAATTGTGCACTGTTGCTATGTCTATTGCTCTAAATCAGCTTTTCGCGGGCTGAAAATGCCACTTTTGCCACTCAATGTATGGAGTCAATTCCTTGATACAACATGACTGGAAACAGCTTTAGCCTTCATTTTTATCATATTTGAACAACATCTGACAGTGAAACATGTTTGTAAACATTGATTTTCTAAAAGTGCACTGTTGCTATTTCTAATGCTCTAATACAGCTTTTCGCGGGCTGAAAATGCCACTTTTGCCATTTACTGTATGGAGTCAATTCCTTTATACAAAGTGACTGGAAAAAGCTTTTGCCTTCATATTTATCATATTTAAATAGCATCTGACAGTGAAACATGTTTATAAACATTGATTTTCAAATTGTAAACTGTTGCTATGTCTAATGCTCTAAAACAGCTTTTCGCGGGCTGAAAATGCCACTTTTGCCACTCACTGTATGGAGTCAATTCCTTGATACAATGTGACTGGAAACAGCTTTTGCCTTCATATTTATCATATTTGAACAGCATCTCACAGTGAAACATGTTTGTAAACATTGATTTTGAAAAACTGCAGTCTACCTGTTTCTCATGCTCTAAAACAGCCTTTCGCGGGCTGAAAATGCCACTTTTGCCATTTACTGTATGGAGTCAATTCCTTTATACAAAGTGACTGGAAAAAGCTTTTGCCTTCATATTTATCATATTTAAACAGCATCTGACAGTGAAACATGTTTGTAAACATTGATTTTCAAATTGTAAACTGTTGCTATTTCTAATGCTCTAAACCAGCTTTTCGAGGGCTGAAAATGCCACTTTTGCCACTCACTGTATGGAGTCAATTCCTTCATACAACGTGACTGGAAACAGCTTTTGCCTTCATATCTATCATATTTGAACAGCATCTGACAGTGAAACATTTTTGTAAACATTGATTTTCAAAAAGTGCACTGTTGCTATTTCTAATGCTCTAAAACAGCTTTTCGCGGGCTGTTAAGTGCCACTTTTTCCACTCACTGTATTGAGTCAATTCCTTCATACAACGTGACTGGAAACAGCTTTTGCCTTCATATTTATCATATTTGAACAGCATCTGACAGTGAAACATGTTTGTCAACATTGATTTTAAAAAAGTGCACTGTTGCTATGTCTAATGCTCTAAAACAGCTTTTCGCGGGCTGAAAATGCCACTTTTGCCACTCACTGCATGGAGTCAATTCCTTGACACAACCTGACTGGAAACAGCTTTTGCCTTCATATTTATCATATTTGAACAGCATCTGACAGTGAAAAATGTTTGTAAACATTGATTTTGAAAAATGCAGTCTACCATTTTCTCATGCTCTAAACCAGCTTTTCGCGGGCTGAAAATGCCACTTTTGCCACTCACTGTATGGAGTCAATTCCTTCATACAACGTGACTGGAAAAAGCTTTTGCCTTCATATTTATCATATTTGAACAGCATCTGACAGTGAAAAATGTTTGTAAACATTGATTTT
>JAMOIN010001236.1:5000-18494 GCA_024666655.1 Dascyllus trimaculatus
GATATCTGGATGGCCGTATGCCTGCTGTTCGTGTTCTCGGCTCTGCTGGAGTACGCCGCCGTCAACTTCATCGCCCGCCAACACAAGGAGCTGCTGCGCTTCAGACGGAGGCGACGACACATGAAGGTGAGCGCCCGCCCTCGAACATCTGTGATGCGATCAGACGTTTCCATCCACATCTGCATCTGTTTGTTTTTCGATCTCTCCGCCAAGTCTGTCGTTGAGTCAGCTGGGAAATCAGCTGAGTGGATGAGTCGCATTCAGAAATGAGAGTTTATGTTTGACAAAGGGGACTCAGAATAAGAAAATGCAACACCAACAACAGCTTTCATATCTATCAGTTTAGCTTTCCAGATTCTCAATCCTACAGATCTGCCTTTTACTCTGGGCGAAGTTTATAAGGATTGAGGAGCTTTAAGGCAGCAAAGTGCACTAAAGCCCTGTTTTCCAGTGGTCTAACAGCTCTGCAGGTGTTTTTTGTCGGCACATAAGAACTTAATTCAACCTGTCTCATGTTTTTTTGTCTCTAACCATCCAAAAAGAGCAGCAACACACAGTCTAGATCCATGGATGTGCAGTTTCTACCAACACCATTGTGGAAAACCAACCGAATAAACAGTTGAAGCTGAGAGGTGATCGCTGAGGCGGCTTCAGGCCTCCTGAAAGACTCGCTCCGTGTTTGATATTAGCTTCGTGCGCCGCTCATCATCACCGGGCAGAGACACGAGGCATGAATGTTTCATGGGCCGAGGCCGAGCGAACGCAGACGAGGCCCGTAATGGCTTTACGATGTCGGAGAGGTGAAAACACAACAAAGCCGGGGGAGGAAACATCTGTTTGTGGGAGTGCACGAGGGATGGTGCAGGTTTTCAGAGGTGGGATGTTTGAGAACCGAGAACCTAGCGCTGGTTTTAGTCCCTGTACAGTGAAAATCACATCAGTGTGGTTCTTGCTTCCTTGGTCTTAGTATTTCCAAACACACATCCTACCTTAGAGCTTGCCGGGTAAAAAATGAGACGTTTATATCTCTAATGTAGCTTTAACCAGGTTTCTAACAAGCAGCTATTGTTGTGAAGGTGTCAACCCAAGCATCTCATTTCTCTGAACTTAACTAAAAAGTTTTGGTGCCTAAAAGTAAATGGGTGACCACAGAACTTAAGTGTGAGACTAGTGGTCCCATAAGCCTCAGTGAAGGTCCTCCTACTGACTTATATATACCTCCATGGAAGCTTTACTTCCATTTAGTTGGAGATTAAGGTCAGGAAGGTGGGAGGCAGGGCTGCAAATTTTTTCAGATATTATTAAGAACATGAGCCACAACGAAGAAAGCACACATAGTCTAATCCATTCGTGCCCGTCGGCCGGCTGCTGTTCACCTTTATCAGCTTTCTGACGGATAGATCGCAAATTCCTCATTTGAAATTCTTTGTTCAGTTAGTATTTTCTGCATCTTTCCCTCTCTAATACTACAAAAGCACTACACACTACACACGACTACAAACGCCACTTCTACAGCAGCAACTTGAGTAAAGCATTGGGAAAAGAAAATCGACCCTACATACCAAACTGCATGCTGTAGTTATTCTTATAAAGTACACACTGTTACATGCAGTTCATGCTGCTTCATCATAATATTGCACATTAAGCTTTGACCAACCTGCTCATATTCTGCAGTGGGACGTCACCTGTCTGGACGCTTTTAACGGCTCAGACTTTTGACTTGAGCAAGAAACTGTTTCATCCACTGATCAGCCACAGCAGGAAGTGAATAACATTGATCATATTGGTACTATGTGGTGTTCTGCTCTCCCACAACAAACACACTCCCTCATGCTGATGGAAATCCCAAATGTCACTGGATGAAAATGCACCCCACCACATGGAAACAACACCAACCAATCAGGAACATGTGGAGGAACATGACAATGGTCCAACATGTTGATGTGACCTCCAGACTTCCTACAGTCCATTGTGATCAAGCATCAACAGGATGCAGTGGAATCAGTTGGATTGACAGAGGCCCCACTGGACAAGACAGAGTAGCCAAAGGATCCAGTGGTTCCAGACCCCATAGGACCCCCTGAGAGGTCCTCTGGTCCAATGCTTCAGAGCATTTTGAACCACATAAGGGGACCAACACAGTATTAGGTGGTCATGATGTTAGGGCTGATCTGTGTATGTATATTCAGGCGTCTAACATCAGTAGAATTTGATGTGCGGGGGATATGGCAATCCAAGTCTCCAGTTTTTTTGCGATTTTGACAGGCCAAACCACAAGGAGCAAAAAAACTAGCATGAATTAGGGTCTATAGAGGAGGGGTGTCCAATCCTGGTCCTCGAGGGCCACTATCCTGCATGTTTTAGATGCTTCCCTCTTCCAACACACCTGATTAAATGATCAGGATCGTTATCAGGCTTCTGCAGAGCTTAACGATGAACTGGTCATTTAATCAGGTGTGTCAGAAGGGGGAAGCATCTAAAACATGCAGGATAAGGACCCTCGAGGACCAGGACTGGACACCCCTGCTATAGAGTCTGCTGTCATTATATGTGCAAAGAGGCCACCAACATCTCCTTGTTGAAATTAAACCAACATTTGAGGCCTGTTTTGCTGTTTCAACCTCACCAAATGTCCCCAAATGTGTTTGTAGCCAGAGCCAAAGAAAAATCTGCAGCACCAAATTGGAAATACATTTTTTATTTTACCAACTTTATAAATTGGGGTTTCGTTTACTCATAGTGGCAATTTTGTTTGTCGGATTGTCAAAAATAAGGAGATAGTGCTTCGATTTCTGTCAAATATGGTGACAAACAGCAGTTAGGTCACAGTAGATGTCATGACGTCAACCTAAACTAGAATGCAAAGAGGACAAAGTGTAATTTAAAGAGCAGGAAGATAAAGTTTGTTTACCCACACAGGGAAACAAGAAGCTGCAATAGACGATTACTTTGAGTAGAAAGGATCAGTGCAGTGAGTTAAGTGTAGTAGATATTTTTAACAAACAAATGGGTGTTTTGTGCAGCATCTTAACGGGACGATCACATCACCGGATTTCATCTCGACGTCGCCGTGAAGTCGGAAAAACAAACACGTCTCGGAGGCGCCGTAAATTTTTCATCAGCCGTCCGACTGCCTGCGAAGATTACTGCCGATGAAATAAACATGAAGCGGGAGAAGCCGAAAAATGTGACGCTTTATTTAATTTCTCTGCGCTGCTTTGGATATATTTAGTTAAAATGACAAAGCACGGTGTCAGTTCCTCCCCGGAGGAGGCCTGAGACGTAGCCGAGCTTTTCTTCTTCCCCTTTTTTTGCTTCCTTTTGGTCGGTTTTGTCTTTGAAGCATTTAATCAATCAGTTCTATCTGTCCGCTTGGATTTATCAGGCCCAGGCTGCTGTATTGAATAAAGAGTAAAGCTGTCAGGCCTGCGGAGAATGTGGAAGCGCTGGTTGGTTGCAGAGCGGCCGGTCTGCGTGGGTGAAGGGCAGGAAAACGCCCACAAGAAAAACGCAACGAACGCGCCGGCGGTGAACCGTCCGAGTCGGGAGGAGCGAGGCAGCGAGGTCGTATCCATGCAGCCGGTGAGCATGCATGAGTGCCTCCACGAGTGCTGCTGTGCACTTCGGTGTTGTAGGGCATGTGTTCGTGCCTGCCGTGACTCGAGCTGCTTGATTGGGTCTGACATGTCTCGGTGTGTGTGAGCATGATCGCGTGTTCACGTATTTATGAGGACCCAGTCGTCCTCGCGAGGCCGCCGAGGTGAAGGCGGCGGAGGTGTGAGGTTGGACGGAGCGAGGCTGTTTGGACCGTTTCAATGAATCTCTTACATATTTCCCCACATGAATGACTAATCAAACCCAGAGATGTTGCATTTACAGTGATACAAAATAGATTAAAGCAGCGGATTTTAATATTTAACGAGCCGGAAGCAGAGGCTGTTTGGCTTTTTAGCTGCTCGATAAACAACATCATTTATTCTGCATTCACCAGTCGACTCCTCCTCTCAGCGTATCCATTACTAATTGATCGATTTATTGGCGATAAAAGGCCACATGCAGCACTTTTAAGGACCGATCAGCGGAGCGTAGTGACCCGTCCACGAGTCTGTGTCAGCATTACTGTCGGTAATCTTGTTCGGTCGTGGTGCAGACGCTTCTTTTAGTGATTTTGGACCACTGGGTGAAAACAGAACAACTTTTTGGCGTTTTTAGTTTTGCTTTTGTTGGGATTCGGCGTCCCAACCATGTAGATGAAGTGGTTTCTTGATCAGCCTTCAGTAAAAAGTGGGTTTTCTGTGAGAAGGAAACAATAACAAGGGAGGTTAAGACATAATAATAGTTAAATATAAGAGAATAAAATAGCTTCAGGTCTGAAAAAGAGAATTTTAACAGGTTTAAAAGTGGGAATACTCAGAAAATAAACAAAATAGTAATAAATAGACACTCTTGAATTAGGCAAGCTAGAAAATTTGAGTAGTTAGGCGCATATATTTGCCTAAATTTAGAATAATTATTGGGGGTGACAAAGCTAAATCTGACTAAATATTCCCATTAGCTTTGTATTTTAATCAACATTGTTTGTTTCAAGATGTTTCAAGTGGCGCAGACCTGAATTAAATGAGTAAAACCAACAAACTCCTGTTGATATCTGAGGTTGTAAACAAAAAATACATTTAGAAAAATAGGCGTTGGTTGAATTACGAATCGTATTAAATCATCTTGTGTTTTCAGTTTCGACATGTTTAATTGAATCCGTCTTATTGGTTAATAAATGTTTAGTTAGTTCAATTATTGACAGCAGGTATTTGATAAATGTGTGACCTAGTGTTGGCTCCAAAACAGCCAGAGTGTTCATAATAAGTCCTGGTTTTATCAGCATGTTTGCAGGGACACTCAGACACAGTTTAGTGAACTGACCTGAGCTTAATATTTGCAGCACATCCAACATTTTATCCAACCTGACTCAGTAAAACGAGCTGAGGTAACGGCGCGTCGTCGACCAGTAATGAAGGCTGCATTCGGGCTCGTGAGGCTTCAGCATGTCAGAGCTGTGAGCAGGAGCGCTTCAGCGTAATCATTAAAGTTTTAAAAATCCACTCGGGTGCATTCGGCTCACACCCATGCAACTGTGACTCATGATATCTCATCGCAGGTTGCATATTTAATGGTACATGAGGCCCGCCGACAAAAAAAAAGCTGCATGTGCAACATATGCAGACTTCACACCACTGAGGATGATCGAAACCCCCAGAGAGGGAGTTAAAGAATGGAATGTAGCTACGAATGACGTAATAAGTTGATCTGTTAACGGCCTAGCATTAAAAACATCCTTTTAGAATCTAAAAACTGCAGCTGATAATGTAATAACACATAAATAGGATGCATTTCTTGGAAATAAAAGATTATTTTTCAGTTTTTCTGCAGTTTGCTCATCAAATATAGGTCTAGTGGATGCATGGTGGTCATATTCATCCATCAATACGTCCCATGTAGCTCTCACTCTCCTTAATTATAATTATAAGAGCCAATATGAGAATTATTTGTTGTCCAAAATCTTTATTTAGAATATTGTTTATGTGCTTAGATCTTTAAATCCATCATTTCATGTCAGTGTCTCTGTCGTTGCCTCTGATGTTGCATTGTCAAATGAATTTACCACATTTTTGTTCTTGGAAAATGTTTCAGTAAGACTTTGTCCAGGCATTTCTCAAGAAGAAATGATTCAGTCGTCACTTCAAACTGGATTTAAAGAACTGGACTGGCTCTATGATGGACCTTAACTCCGAAACTTTCAGTTTTAGAGTTGGTGTATCTTGAAAATCTTTCATCCAAATCTTTTCTAATTTGAGGTGCACATTCAAGACTCTCACAGAATGAACCTGATGTCGGCAACAGGCCATGTTTGCCTTTAATATCCTCATCAGTACTGCTGAAAACAATATTAATAGGTTTGAAATTCAGTCCGGTTACTTGGATATCTCAACCGACAAAACAAAGAAAACGTAGACAACATTTCTGTCGGGTGAGAGTCAGTTTTTGAGTATTTTTTTAGCTAACAAAATCTTGAGTTGACACTAACGACTATATATCTATTGATTAATTTAAACCTCCGTGTTCTACTGCTGTAGCTGACCAGTAACCAGAGACAGAAATGAACTTTAGCAGCAGTGATTTTCAGTATTTTGTACATTATTGGCTCAAAAACTTTATGACATTATTGGCGAATTATTACGTTATCGGCTTTATTCCATCTAAAATGGCCAAGATTGTTACGCTACTGGTTGCTACAGTGACCTTAGCTTTTGTTTCACTTGTTTAAATGAACCAAACTGAAGGGGTGAATGAAGCCTCCTTCCACGGGGGATCTGTCAATAAAAGCACATCGAGGCGGTGGGGGAGGGGTCAGAGGGGTTAGAAGTGTATAAAAATATGAAACTACAAATCCCAAATCCCATTGTTGTAATCCCCAATCCCCTGAGCCGTGGCGGTAGGTGAAGAGGTAGATTAGCAGTCCGGCTGCCGCTGCACTTTCAGGGGAATCACACGGCGACCGCCCTGCCCTCCCCCCCCACCGCTCACCCCGAGAGCAGCAGGCAGGAGAGGCCGAGTGAAAGAGGACCGCAGGGCCGGGATTGACCCACATCTGGCACACCAAAACCTTTCGCATGTTTTTTCTCCTCCTATCACACGATTTATTTCTGCTCCGTATGATGAAAGCAGGAGGTGAATTTAGGCCGTCGGCTGGTTACGCAATCTGATTCGTCCGTTCGGCTGCGCTCGACGTCTTACTGACTTTACAGCTGACAGCGTTTCTGTCACTGAGGAATCTGTTTTCTTAAGCTCCACTTACAAAGTAGGTGAATTCAGGGCCTCAGCTGTCGGGCTGTGGGGAGGAAGGGGAAGATTTTCGAGGTGAATTCGGGAGATTTTCGATTCTGTCTTTACGACGTCTAAATTCATCCGTCAGGTTGAGAAAAAAAAATAAAAATCCTGACCTCAAGGTGAAGAAAAATGTAGTCATCAAGCTGATTTCATTCGTTGAATTCAGCTTTAATTAAGTGCTAAATAGGTCTCTGTGTTTGTTCACACTTAACCGGTTGCTTCTACCTTTTCTCCAAGGAGCCATTAGAAAAATAAACACACCGTCAGGCAGTTTTGATAAAAGCAGATGACAGAAACATTAGAAGCAGAGGAAACATCACCTCACGCTGGATGGAAATTCAATAAAACCAGATGAAGCTCGACAGCGAGAGAACAGAACGCAGGCAGGGACGGGACACGAGGCAGGCAAACAGAAAGGTGTGATAATAAAATACAAGCAAACTGACATGTAGAGAATAATTCAGCTGATTTAATCTGCTATTCCGGTGTCCATCAGGATTATTAACAGGCACCATACGTGAAAACTGATAAGACAATGTGGTATCATGTGGAAAGAATGCCGCTCTCTACTTCGTGTCGATGCATTTTAAGCTTTTTGTGTGTTATTTTGAAAATGATATGTAATGGTTGAGGCCAGGGTTGAGGTCAGGGTTGAGGGTAAAGCAGGTCAAGTTTTCTCGGACGTCCACAGCAATTTTAAGAAGAAGAAAGCTTTATTGTCACAAGTACATTTTTACAGCATTGTGAAATGTTGTTTTCGCATATCCCAGTTGGGGTCAGAGCGCAGGGTCAGCCATGGTACGGCCCCTGGAGCAGGAAGGGTTCAAGGCCTTGCTCAAGGGCCCAACAGTGGCCGCATTGGGGTTCGATCCTCTGACCTTCTGATCAGTAACCCAGGGATTTAACCGTTGCACCACCACTGCCCCAATTTTCCATTTGATCATTGCGACTGCGAGATCCTCCGCAATAAATCCAGCATCACTGGTCAGTTGGCCTTCATTGGTACGTGACGGTCTTCCAGTGCGACTTCGGACGGCCACGAGTCGGTTTCCAAAATAGGGTTTGACAGGTGATGCTTGTTGTCTGATAACAGTTGAAGTTGGAAGAAGTTTTCCGTGGAGTCGTCCTCTTGTTGGGTGCTGCTTCCATGAAACGTTGATGATTCCTCAGAGCGTAGCTGCCATCCAGTTTAGACTCCAGTGTCCATGCAGTCGAACTGTATGGATTCAACACGTTTTATATCATCTGAACAATTAGATTTCCAGATGGCGTTTATTAACCGAGAAATAGCAGACCACTCTTTTGCAAGTCTTGTTTCTACATTGGGTTTTGTTGACGATACGTTCCTGCCAAGGTGTTTATAATCTTGTGCTTGATTGATATTTGAACCAGACAGTGAATTTATTTTTCCTGTGCTATTGATGGATATAAATTTAGCAGTTATTTGATCTAATAATAATAAAAAAATGAATCTATACAGCACACATTCCAAAAACCACCAGACACTTGTACTCAAAAAGAAAGGATCCATCCTCCATGAAGGACCTAGGACCCCTAATCTGTCTCTCTACCTACCAGTGAGCAGTGATTCCTAACACGTCTCTGGGGGTCATCAGGTGGAAACCTCCCTTCAACGCTGTTTCTCCTACTTAGTCCCACGACACCTCCAGGAGGCTAGGAGGTGAACTCTGGCGTCCCAGAGTCGCCCCCCCTAGTGCCAGTTCACACTGCTGCTACACAATCCAACCAGCACTGCCACGTTCAACTGACCCAGACCTGTTTAGGAGATGCTCCAGGTAGTGACCAGTGCGGATGCTACCATTTAGCTAACTCCTAATGCTAATGCTAACTGCTAATTCAAACAGCACTGTCAAATTCATCTGACCCAGGCCTGTTTAGGAGATGCTCCAGTGTCAATGCTACCATTTAGCTGAGTGCTACATGCTAATGCTAACCACTAACTGCTTAAATTATACTACCCACAACCTCCTCACCCACAAGGAGACGATACAGCTAGATTTGCCTATAATACTAATGCTAACTGCTAAATGCCAATGCCAACTGCGACGATACTGCCATACTACTACAGCTTTAGCTATTGCTAAATGCTACAATGCTACCATAGGCCTAGCTGCCACACACAACCGGTAAGTGCTAAGTGAAAAACAAAAGCAAGAACAAGGCTGTGAATATGCTGCACAGCCATGGATTAAATGAAATAAATACTCTGAATTTATCCCCTCCAGTCAAAAATATGATTTAAATAATTCAATAATTCAAATAATTCATGATGGGTGTGCAGACATTGATATTAGAAGGCTGTTTTTTCGACCTATAAGCTGCATATTCATTTATTTCCCAGCAGTTTAGGAGGAGTAGAACTTTTTGAAAGATCGACACTTCTGGCGTAAAGTTAAGTGCAGTGTCTCTCTCAGGAAAAGCAGCAGATTAGAAGTTTAAAGTAGCACAAAGTGGAGGTACTCAAGCAGAGCGTGTATCTCGAACCTGCAAGTTTTTCCACCGCTCGTGCACAAACTAACTCTTCTCCAAACCTGCAAACATTAAGCAGCTTTACTACTCCTCTGTCTAACCTTGGCGAAGCTGAAAGGACTTCTGAGGACGGGAGGAAAACACAGCGAGGAGTCTGAGGTATTTGCATTTGAAGCAGGATTTCGCCGAGAGGTTTGCATAATTTGGTGGAATCATCCAGGAAGTGTTTTAAATCCACCTCCTCGGGTCTTTTTTAAAGACTTTATTTCACAATAAAAACAGAGGAAAGCGGTTCATTATTAAACGTATGAGCGCCTTCAATGCGATCATCACCATTAATCCTAACTGCTGCGCCGTGAAACAAATGGTGGTGAAACCCATCGACTCTGTGAAGGGAGAGCGAGCCGGTCCTTGGGCATCACACGTTCTTAATTAACCTCTCTGGCCAGTCCTTCTAATGTGAGTCTAATGTGATCCACAGCCCTCCATTACGGCTCTGAGAGGGCTATCAGTCAGGTTTCAGCTCGCTGGCCTCCAGCACGTATAAAGCAGCCTGCCGAGGCGACGGCAGCAGCACCGTTCACAAACATTCTCCCAGAAACAAAGCGAAAGACCTGAATCAGAGACGTTCAACAATGCAAGAACCCTGAAAAAACACCAAAGATGGAGGCTGTATGACACACGTTCTGTCAGCCAGTCATGCTGTTGTACTGACGCAAGTATGGTTTTGTAAAACTGTGTATGCGTGTGAAGGGAAACACATTTCTAAAACCTTACTTTGGTGCACAGTCACCAGACTTTTTAGGGTTTTAATCAAATTTGATGTCATGGCGACGACTGAAATTGCATCCGTTTAGATAGGAGCCTGGTCGTATGGGTCGAAAATAACGGCATGGGGGAGCGAGGGTGACGCCGGAGTTGGCAGGTCCTTGTACAACAACCATGGCGGCGTACTAGAGCCTTAGTGACGCTCGGCTGTGCTCGGCAGTATACTACAGCCTCGACAAAGCTCGGAGTCGCCACCTGGCAGCAGCGCGGCTATCGAATATCAAGATTATTATCCGAATGCCACTGCAACGAACGGATATTCCAATATTCGGGACCAGCCCTAGTGAAATGTCTTCCTCCAACACGGTAAAGAAAGTCCACACTGGTCAGTGCCACCATGCTGCTTGTTTTTCTCTGCCCGCGCAGTCTGATGACATCACACACATGCGACAGTACTGTCAGGGAGGGGAGGGGTTGAGGAGCCAGACATGAGCACAAACCACAACACACAGACCAACGGCAAAAACCAAGATTCATAGTCTTTATTATTATTGCCTCATTTTATCGGAATGACATCATAATTGCCAAAATAACCGATAATTATCGGACGCCCATATTATCGTGCATCCCTACCTGGTGGTGTTACCAAGATGCCAAGTGGTGATGGAATCAGCATCGGCTTTAATCAAGTATGTGGGGGGCAGCACGTTAACGAAGGAAAATGAGTGTTGATCTACGATGTGCAGCTGGAGATATGTGAAACCAAAAGTTTAGTTCAAATGGTCCAGATTGTGATTATAACATTAAATACAGTTATTAACAATAAATAACAAGTAATATTAAAGTTATCGACACTTTAAATACATGAGTTACATTAATGCAACGGAGAATGTGATCAAGGAGGCGGTGGTGGAAACAAAACAGAAAACTAAGAAGTATAAATGGGTGCAGTACTGAGGCGGCCATCTTTGGCGCCATCTTGGATCCAAGTACGTAGACATTTCTTCACAGTTTCATTGACCAAACATTTCCAGTTAAGCTGCAGCTGTGACCCCGTAGCAACCAATGGCGTAATAATTTGGGCCATTTTAAATGTAATAAAGCCAATAACGTCCATAATCCTACATGTGTAATTGAGTGTTCATGTTCTATGTTGCATATTGGAGTTAAGGTCCATCATAGAGACAGTCCAGTTCTTTAAATCCAGTTTGAAATGAGGACTGAATCGATTCTCCTTGAGAAAAGTCTGAACAAAGTTTTAATGAAATGTTTTCTAGAGACACTGACATGGAATGATGAATTTACATATCTAAGCTGATAGATAATATTCTAAATAAAGATTTTGTACGACAGATGATTCTCAGATTGGCTCTTCCAACCATAATTAAGGAGAGTGAGAGCTACATGGGACGTATCCTTGATGGATCAATGTGACCACTGTGCATCCACTAGACCTATTTTTGATGAGCAAACTGCACAAAAACTGCAAAATAATCTTTTATTTCCAAGAAATTCAGTCTTATTTATGTGTTATTACATTATCAGCTGCAGTTATTACACTTTCAAAGGATTTTTTTAAGGCTAGGTCATTAAATAACATCATTACATTACTGGCTAAATGTTATGACGTTGTTGGTCGCTACAGACCCTGATCCAGTCATGATCTGGGCCTCAACATTAACCGTTTTAGTTGCCTAATCCTATGTATTCTATTTGCCGTTACCACATCTAACCCTCATCTGGACCACATGCGTTTTGCAGCCCTGACTCCCAGAATGCACTGCCAGCAAACTGCATTTTCAGTTACGTTTTGAGGGAAATATATTTTCCGCCAGATTACATTTGTTGGTGACGTCTCATAAATACGTTTTAAATCAATGGGGCAGCTGGGGAAGCTTCAGACATGTTGGGAAAGGGTCATACTTCAACCTAAATCATGATATTTTTCCAAACCCAATAAAGCAACGAGTGAAAATGAAACTTAAGTCTGAGAATAATACTTCGCCACAAACCCTACAAGTGTTGTTGTCACCAGTGTCTCCATGTCGTCTCCATTCTCCTTATGTGGAATTTGCGGCGCTACGAAGCTGGAAGCCTTTCCCATGATGTTATATAACAGGGTTTCTTTCAAAATGTATGCAGAATGCAGTTTAGTTGTATAGGAATGTACTTTCTAGAAGACAGGGCTGACAGTTCCCATCCCAGATGTTCTTAAAAGTAATTGTGTTTTGGGTTCTTTTACAAGCTTCTTGTACTTTTGGATCCAGACCACCCGTCAGTAAGACTTTATGTTGTGCAAAAGCTGCAGCAGTCCTTACAAAAGAGGTTATTTTAAAAACATTACCACTGGACTTTGAAAGAAGATGCCGTCACGTATTAGGCAGAATTTTCATGACTTGTCAAATATCAGTTCATCTTCTCTGAGAGTAGATTTTTAGTGACAGTCCAGTAATTTGCGTCTAGAGTCTGTTGGAAGGTCGAGCAAGAAGACGCAGAAGAAGACGAGAGGCACAGCAGCACATCACAAATGCATGACTAGAACTGATGAAGGTCGTAGGATAGAACATGGAACACGGATAAAACTCGACACGTTGTCGACTGCATGACAAAAACTGGATGATTCAGCGGCCCGCCGTACGCCTTTAATAAAGCTAGACGGCTTCAACGAGACAGCGGGGGCCCGACTGAGCAACAGGTGTGTTTAACCTTGGCATAAGAGGTGTGAGCGCCACACAGAACCAGTGATCCAGGTGATGGCTGGGTCTGGCAGCTGCAGTATGAACGCAGCAGCACTGACGGACTGCTTGAATTTTCATTGCCGTTGATCAGGGTGGCTGTGGCTCAGGTGGTTGTCCACTGATCGCAAGGTTGGCGGTTCGATCCCCGGCCACTCCACATGCCTTGGGCAAGACACTGAACCCCAAGTCGCTCCCAATGGTAGATTAGCGCCTTGCATGGCAGCTCAGTCGCCATTGGAGTGTGAATGTGTGAATGAGAAACACATTGTGAAGCGCTTTGGAATCACTAAGGTAGAAGAAAGCGCTGTATAAATGCAGACCATTTACCATCAGCTGTCTCTGCAGACTTTGAGATCTTGCCTCGTTAGCATCTGCGAAAAGAATCTGACCAGGACTTTGCAGTTCTTGTGAATGGAATGAAGTATATCAGGGCAGGTCACGGTCTGGGAGTTGGTTTTCAGTTGGGTCAGGATCTGGACTTTGGTTAAGACGCATAAAAGTTACCTACCAGGACATCGTGTTGCCTTGTTGCACCATCAAGACATTAAAAAAGTGTTCGATTGCAGTTTACTGTCCTTCCAAATGCAACTGTGACAGCTCTCACAGTGGTGGTGCA
>JAMOIN010001308.1:0-12500 GCA_024666655.1 Dascyllus trimaculatus
TCATATATGTCGTCCAAAATGTGGGAAAAAAGTCAGAGTTTATTATGTTGTTCAAATTGTCACATGAAGTCATAGTAGAAGATCTCTGAAGAACTTGTTCAAATGTTTTTGAAAGGTTCTTAGTCATTTTCATATGAGATGACTAAAGTCTGTCTTCTCAAAGCTCTGCATTCATATTAACTCTGAGCAGATGTAAATCCAATAACGACCCTATTAACTGTCAATGAAATGAAAAATGAACTGCGGTGTTCATGTTTATCCACAAGAGGGCACACCTCACCTAAAACATAAGACATCTCCTGCTCATGTTTCCCTCTGATTGACTTGTTCTTTTGTCTCACGGGTTATTACATGATTTCTATTGCAGTCTTTACAGAGATGCAACCAACCACAACTCCCTCTATGTGGCCGTTCTAATTCACAAAAACACCCTCTTCCTTATTGATTGCTGCTCTGCTTCCAGTTTCTTTATGATTGCAGCTCGTTAAACAGAGTCGATCTGTGCTAATCATCTGTGGTTTTGCAACAGCTGCATTAAACTTATTTAACTGTCCTGTCATCCAGTGAAATTACTGCAAATCAAGCTTAAGGTAGCGTCATTAAAATCAGGACCTCTTTTATGAGGAACAAAGAATAATATTTACAGCCACAGACTCAGTGTGCAGGAAAGCATGACGCAGTTAAAGATATATAAAAGCAGATAAGCAGCGAATACGTGCTACGCTTGCTAACTGCCAAGATTAGCATACGGTACACAATGAAGTGAGTACACTCCTGTGTACTTAAATGTCAAATGATTTAAAACTGCATCACCTCTCAAAGACTGCATCATTTCTAAATGGAACAGGAGAATATTTCCTTTTTCTAACGAACAATCAAAAACAAATCCTCCAGTAAGACAAACACAGGCCCAAAACTAGAAACTCAGTGCAGCAAAAGTGAATCCATTTGTAATTTCAAATTGAACTAACTGCATGAACATGTTTCTAAAATAAGTTGTGAACAGCCGGACCTTCCAGTTTTGGACCTATGGGCTGTTTCTATCTGCATGTCTACATCATGGCTCCACATGGAAAAGAATTACTAAAAAAAAACAGATTGTGAGACTGATGGACAAAGATACATCAACTAAAAATCAGTGAAAATGCAGCTGCAGCAGTAATCAGGAGGTATAGAAGGAGCCGTAGTACCACTAATCATGGCTGCAGTGGTTGTCCTCCTAAAATGACTCCACAGACAGTGAACTACTTTCACAATCTAGCTCTGAAAACCAGCACTTCATCCTTGGTACAGTGTTTATGAAGCCTGATGAATATTAACCAGCAAAACATGGACCCATAGGCTGTGTCGATCTGCATGCTTACATCATGGCTCCACATGAGAAAGAACTGCCCGAAGAACTGAAAAAATCTGATTGTAAGACCGCAAAGATGCAAGAAAATCAACTAACAGAGACACAGCTGCAGTCGTCATCAGGAGGTACAGAAGGAGCCATAGTACCACTAATCATGGCTGCAGTGGTCGTCATCCTAAAATGTTGTGAAGTGAACTACTTTCACAATCTAGCCAGTTTCTGTGACAAAATGAGCTGTAAACACCAGAACTTTCTCAGCTTTGGACCTATTTTCTATGTCTATCTGCACGCCTTCATCATGGCTCCACATGAAAACCGAAATGAGCTGAAAAATCTGATTGTTAGACTTCATAACGATCGAAAAAGACACAAACAAATCAGCTTAAATCATGAAAACACAATTGCAACAGTAATCAGGAGGTATAGAAGGAGTCATAGTACCACTAATCATGGCTGCAGTGGTCGTCCTCCTGAAATGATAACACATAAAGTGAAGTACTTTCTCAATCTAGTGCGTTTCTGTAACAAAATGAGCTGTGAACACCTGAACTTTCTCAGTTTTGGACCTATGGGCTGTTTCTATCTGCATGTCTACATCATGGCTCCATATGGATAAGAACTACTAAAAAAATCAGATTGTGAGACTTCATGAAGATGGACAAAGATACATCAACTAAAAATCAGTGAAAATGCAGCTGCAGCAGTAATCACGAAGTATAGAAGGTATAGCCATAGTACCACTAATCATGGCTGCGTGTATCTGCATGTCTACATCATTGGTCCACATGGAAAAGAACTGCCAGAGGAATTTTTAAAAATCAGATTGAGACACACAAAAAGATGTAAAAGGATACAGGATGAACAATTAAAACCAGTGAAACACATTTCCAGCAGTAGTCAGGCGGTACAGAAGGGGTCATAGTACCACTAATCATGGCTGCAGTGGTCGTCCTCTAAAATGACACCACGGACAGTGAGCTACTTTCACAATCAAGCTGTGAAAAACAAACGAGCAGATGCTTCAGACTTCACCCCGGGGATTATTGATGTAAATTGGATTTTCTGCAGCAGCTCAGACGGTGTGAAGGACAGTTCATAATGTCGACATCTATGGACGACATCCAAGAAAAAAACCCTCGCCTGCTGTTCAGAACCAAGCTGCCAGATGAAACTTTGCTAAAGAACATGAAAAAAGAAAAGCCTGATGACTATTAGGAGAGCATTCTGATGAGGCCAAGATTAGAATAAACTTGACCAGGACTACCCCAGTGAAGGCATAGTCCTGACAGTGAAGAGCGGAGGTGGGAGAGTGATGATATGGAGCTGAATGAGCGTGAAAGGTGTTGGGAAGATGACATTTCTCGATGTATAAACCAAAATACTAAACAAAATCCAGGCCTGGACTACCACAGTGAATGCATAGTCCTGACAGTGAAGAACGGAGGTGGGAATTTATAGATGGCACCATGAATCTCTATGTATAAACCACACTACTGTCAGACAAGATGACTTCCAGTCTGCAGAAGCTGGAAGAACAGGAATATTCCAGCATGTCTGGTGTGAACCTCACCACTACTAGCACAGTGAATGCATAGTCCTGACAGTGAAGAACAGAGTTGGGAGTCTGATGATATGGAGCTGTATGAGTGCAAAAGGTGTTGGGGAGATGACATTTATAGATGAATAAACCATCTATATAAACGGACATAAATCCAGGTCTGGATTAGCACAGTGAATGCATAGTCCTGACAGTGAAGAACAGAAGTGGGAATTTATAAATGGCACCATGAATCTCTATGTATAAACCAAACTACTGTCAGATAAGATGACTCCCAGTCTGCGGAAGCTAGAAGAAGAGGAATATTCCAGGATGATTGGTATGAACCTGACCAGGACTACTACAGTGAATGCACAGTCCTGACAGTGAAGAATGGAGGTGGGAGAGTGATGATATGGGGATGCGTGAGGGGAAAAGGTGTTGGGGAGATGACATTTATAGATGAATAAACAATCCATATAAACAAACATAAATCCAGGTCTGGATTAGCAGAGTGAACGCATAGTCCTGACAGTGAAGAACAGAGGTGCGAATTTATAAATGGCACCATGAATCTCTATGTATAAACCAAAATACTGTCAGGCAACATGACTCCCAGTCTGTAGAGGCTAGAAGAATAGGAATATTCCAGCATGATTGGTGTGAACCTGACCAGGACTACCACAGTGAACGCATAGTCCTGACAGTGAAGAACAGAGGTGGGAGTGTGATGATATGGGGCTGCATGAGTGCAACAGGTGTTGGGGAGATGACATTTATAGATGAATAAACCATCTATATAAACGGACAAAAATCCAGGTCTGGACTAGCAGATCGAACACATAGTCCTGACAGTGAAGAACGGCGGTGGGAATTTATACATGGCACCATGAATCTCTATGTATAAACCAAAATACTGTCAGGCAACATGACTCCCAGTCTGTAGAGGCTAGAAGAAGAGGAATATTCCAGCATGTTTGGTGTGAAGCTGACCAGGACTACTAGAGTGAACGCACAGTCCTGACAGTGAAGAACAGAGGTGGGAGTGTGATGATATGGGGCTGCATGAGGGGAAAAGGTGTTGGGGAGATGACATTTATAGATGAATAAACCATCCATATAAACAGACATAAATCCAGGTCTGGACTAGCAGAGTGAAGGCATAGTCCTGACAGTGAAGCACGGTGTCATAAAGAGACAGACAGAGCAACACGACCTTTCCAGTAAAGAGCAGCTGAACAAACAGAATGACAGAACATCTCTGCAGGAGCCTGTATTTTTAACGTACCACATCTAAACTGGGCAAATAGCTCCACTGTTCGTCTGAGGAGTGACGCAGTTACTGTTATCCGAATCAAAGCGACCCCCCTCCGTAATCCATCTCACTTAGGACGGGTGTCACCGCTCATCCGGCTCTCGCTTTAAAGCATCCGGGGGTTGCCTACTCCAGGAGCTCTGTTTAGAAGTTCTGACACCTGTCGCTTCCAATGCATCAGCAGAACCCTGGAGGAACTTTTTGCTCCGTCTTCAAACATCATTCGACTTTTTGTTATTTTGCAGATTCAGACTCGGCTGCAGCTTCGTTCCACCTCCCCTGAATGACAAAGAGCAGCCTGTCGTCTAAACGCTTTGTCATGTTTATGTTTAGCTGCGTTGTTTTTGCTGCAAGTTAGCGCCATAAAGCGTCTGGAGGACATTTACGGAGGCAGTTTTGCAGCCTACTAATTACACTACACTGTAAAACATTACATAGGAACCTTGTCAAATCAATGTTTTTTAATTTATTAAAAAGAATAGCAACACATTTATTTAAAGGTCACCCTTCCAGGAAATTTGCTAAATACAGTTTGTGCGATTGTAATCTGTTTTCTGCTGCTTACTTTCCATCTTAATTACACTACACTGTTAAACATCTTGAAGGAATTTAGTCAAATCAACAAGTTTTTTCTGGTTTATTTGAAAAAAAATTCAAAACATAAACAAGGAAATGTGCAATTTCTACATTAAGTTTGATTCAATTTGCAGTTTATTTTTAATCTTAATGAAATTACACTGTAAAAAATATAAGGGAATTTAGTCAAATCAACTCATCTTTGGTAATTTATTTAAAAAGATATATAAACATTTTTTTAAAGATTTCCCTAGCAAAAATTGAAGGACAATTTAAAATTGCAGTTTTGCAGCCTACCCTTCATCTTCATTACATGACACTGTAAAACATTACATAGAAATCTAGTCAAATCAACTAGTTTTTTCTAGTTTATTTAAAAAATAAATTAGAAAAGAACATATACAAGGAAAATTTACATTTTCTACATAAAGTTTGATACAGCTTGTGTGCATATGTGTTTTGTTTGGCGTTTATTTTTTTTAAATCCTAATTACATTACACTGTAAAAAATCATAAGGGAATTTAGACAGCTCAATTAATTTTTGGTAGTTTAAAAAAAAATAGCTTTAAAAAGTAAAACTGAAGAAAATTTAAGAAAGAAGAAATATTTTTTCATTTATTGCTGCCCGCTTTTTATATTAATTACACTACACTGTAAAACATCACGAAGTAATTTGGTCAAATTAACTAATTTTCAATATATAAAAAAATGTGTTTTTTGCTGTTTACTTTTCATCTTAATTACAGTACACTGTAAAACATAAGGAAGGGGTTTAATGAAATCAAGTCATTGTTTCTAGTTAGAAACATATTCTATTTAAAGTTTTACCTTACAACCGATGAAGGAAATTTAAAATTGCAATTTTTGCACCACAATTTTCATCTTCATTTCACTACACTGTAAAACATTATGTAGAAATTCTGTCAAATCAACTCATCTTTTTCTACTTTTTAAAAAAATCAAAACATATTTCATTCAAAAGTTAACCTTGCAGCAACTAAAGGAAATTTAAAACTGTTCATTGCTGTTTGAGTGCATGTTATGTTTTTTTGCATTTTTACTTTTTATCTAAATTACATTGCACTGTAAAACAAATTCAAAAACTGTCAAATTAAGTAGTCTTTTCTAGTCCAAGTGTATTTTTTATAAAGTTTTCTCTCTCCGCAACTGAAGGAAGCTTAAAATGGCTGCTAACAGTTTATTTTAGTCCAATTTACATTACACTGTAAAACATCACAAAGTCAAATTAACTCATATTTTCTCGTTTTATCGTGTAAATTGATGAGTTTTTCCAGTTTGTAGTTAAATGGTCTTAAAAAGCCTCATGATTATTTTGTTTTAGAGTTGAATGAATTGTTTTTATTCACAACAATCAACACTGTTCTAACTCTGACGAGGCTTTGTGCTGATTTTAGTTTCTACATCTGCAGATTTACAATCGATCTCTTTGTCTTTGCACCGACTCCGGTGACAAACGGCTTCAGCGGCTGAAGGAGAAACTCTTGAAACGTCTGTCTGAGTTTCTAATCGATTCAACTTGACGTTTAAAGTTTACTGGATTTAACTCACATCGTTTTTTTACACTTTCACAGCTCGTACAGTGGCTCTGAGTTGATTAATTAGCCTGAACCTGCAGTGAAAGTCGCATTTTATGCATGAGGGGAGTCTGTCGAGTTTCTCAGTTTGAATAGTTTCCAGGCTGGTTTCTTTGCCGATGCTTGATTCTGCTTTTCTGCCTCCGTTTCCTTCTTTAATAACGAAGCTGAGCACCGAGAGGCTTCGTGGGGTTTGAGGTGACGCTTGGCCTCCGCTAGCCCGCGACCTTAGCGGCAGCCATGTTGCCTGAGCTCACCTGTGAGGGAGCTTGAAGGCAGGTAGCCGGCGGGGGGGGGGGGGAGTCAACGCAACAACTTCCCTCCGAGACGCTCGAGCAAAACCCTTCATGATTAATTGACCGACAAAAGAGGCGAGAAACCAGAACAGAGCTCTTCAAACGGCTCGGCTCAGGGCCAATCGATACCCTCTTAATCTGAGGGCTGGATGCTCGGATCCTGCTCTGCCGTTCGCCGGCCCTCCTCCCGCTCCGGCCTCCTCCCCGCCTGGAAGGTTGAGGGAGGGGAAAGCGGCATTAACAAGTGAAATTAAAAACCCATTCACTCTCCTCAGTCGTCCATCTGGAGCCCGGCCAGAGGAGAAGCAGCTGCTGGTCTGGCAGAGACGCTGACGGGTTTGAAAAACAAGGCGACCCGAGCGTCTTTTCTCCAAAACAACTTGTTCTGCTCTCAGATCTGTGACACTGCAATTGTTTTAAAAGCTTCCAGCCCATATTTAACAGACCGGCTCTGCACATTTGGTTCCCGTTTAGAGAGCAGCTTCACCTTGATGAGGACCCTCCCCCAGCAGCTGATGTTTCCCAGCAGGTGTTGGTTTGTTTATCCTCTGCTCTCTCAGCACCGGGTCGAACACTGCAGTCGTTCATCATGTATGAACCAGTAAACACAGGAACAACATGAACACGCCCTCTGGATTCACAGAAATTACAAATTAACTGCACACGGTTGGATTTTATTTATATACGCAGACGTTTTGAGATATTTATCGTCTTTATTGCTGCCACTTAAATACTCGTTGTGTTATTATGTGGAGGTTTTATGGTAAATATTTTGGCTAATTCAGTAAATTAAATATTAATTTAATTAAAAAATCTGAAACATTCAAAAACTTTAAAAAACTGTGACAATGACGGCAAATATTTTTAAAATAATTGTAGATTTTTAGCTGATTTAAACACATTAAAAGGGTCTAATTTTATGTTCACATATCATGAAAGGAGAAAATGCTATTTGCAAAGGATATAATGGATATAAGGAACAACTGTGGCCTGTTAATAAAGTAATTAATACATTTTTTCTTAGATGTAATTTTAAAAAAAAAACAACACTAAAAATCTGCAAAAGAACAGTTGTAAAAATTATTTGCCATTTATTAATTCTTGACATACAAAACATAAATAATCTTTAAAATAATGGCAATTATCTGTAAAATAACAATATTTTTTCTGATTTAAATACAGTAATAAAAATAGTGTAGTTTTATTAAAAAATACTGTCAGAGAACAAACTACTACTAATAAAAATACAGATTTTTATGTTATTTACATTATTGGCCTGTTTTTTCTACTGTCAACATGTAAATTAATGCTTTCCCCTTTTATTATCATTATTATTATTATTATCTGTAATTTAAAAAATCAAGGAAAATGATCAAACAATTAAAAAATAAAATTTCATAAATTCTTAATATGTAAATTTTACTGTTCAATTAACCACAAATATCTGTAAAATAATATTATACTAATTTAAATACAATAAAATATTGTCAAAGGATGAATTCCCGTTTATAAAACTATAGATTTTGATGCAGAGTCTTGACCTGTTTTCTTACAGTTAAGATGCAAACTATTACTTTTTCCTCTGATCTTGTTCGTTATGATCTTTACCATGTTCACGGCTTTATAGACAGAATGTTTCTTTAAAATAAAACATCTGTAAAATACCAATATTCACCTGATTTATATGCAGTAAAACACTGCAAAGAACTCATTCTTAACAATAAAAATGTTGTTTAAAGTCTTTTACCTCTAATTTCCAGTAAATTGTTCAAAACATTACAGCTAAAAACTCTCATTTTTTACAGTGCGGGCTGCATTGAGGAGCTCTGAGGGGTGAGAGGAGGATATATGTTTGGTATAAAGGCTCTGCTGAAGACGTGGCCTCTGAGAGACTCCTAGAAACCCTCCAGAGTGGGAGAGGGGAGGTCGGGGTGAGGCGGGGCTGCTTTGTGGTTCTCCTCTGAAGGCCTCTCTGCTAACGTGATGCTTTAAAGTGTCTGCAGAGCCTCTGGAGCTGCACCTGCTTCATTCTCCATCCGAGGCGGCGGCGACGACCCAGACCGCTGACATCGCTCCGTCCAACTGTTGTCAGCGGGTCGATACAACAATAATCTCTCTGGCACTTTGCGGCAACACGCTGACATGATGCAGCAGCGACGAGGCCTCCACCCGTCTGGAATCTCACCATCGATTTTCAGTTTTCACGGCCATGAAAACAGCCCCCCTCGGCTGCTGCTGCTGCTGCTGCTGCTGCTGCTGCTGCTGCCGCCACCTCCTCCTTTGGAACAGAAAAAAGGGGATCAAACTCCTTAATCTTTGTCCAAATCAAAGGCAGCACACTTCAAAGTGACTGGAGCAGCAGAGAGGCCCACAGAGAGAAAACTCTCACTCTGCCGTCCAAACTCATTCTAGCTCCCGTCTTTCTTCCTCCTCCCCGGGTTTGTGTTTGCGCTGACGGACAGCGGGGAAACAGGGAAGCTCCGGGAGGACGGATGCAGCTCGGCGTTGGGGGGTGGGGGGGCTGCAGGCCGGGTGTGGTGCACTTATCTCCTCGCTGCAGATGCGAACACGTCTTCGCCTGCGGGATGCTGCTCTTTCTCAGGCCAAGGACGGCAGCCGAGTGCTGGAGAAGGGATTACGCTCCCCAGCCTGAGCCTCGGGGATCCGCCTGTCCTGCTTGTTGGCCGTTTTTCAGGTGTGTAATTAGCAGCTCTAATTGGCCCTAATTAGGCCTCGCACAGTTTGCATTCACGCCCAGGCCCCTTTTATGTACAGATGATAAATCGATAAGAGAGCAGAGGTTTGCAGAACGAGGCAGAGACAGAATGATGAAATTTTAAGATTATTGATTTTCTCTTTTCCGCTCCTGTTTTCGGCCCCTGAGACGCCGTTTGTTGGACTATTTTAAGGCTCCTGCTCCGACAGCAACTCTTTCATTACAGCCTAAAAATACTGGCAGCCGTGCTTTCCAGCGTTTTACTGTCATTTTACACTTTGGAAATGACTTTAACAGATAATTACACTGTAAAAAAAAGATTAATGTTCTCAAAAATGTTCAGTTAATCTACGTATAAAACCAATAAAATGACAGAAAGTATCGATTTACATTTTAACTGTTAAAAAGGCCAAAACTGCAAATCATACCATATTGTTTTCATTAAAATTTTTCTTCACAATGTTTAACTATAAATGTTTAACTAAAGAAATCATACATTTTTACTGTCAGGAAAAAAAATATTGATATTTTACAGACATTTGCTGTCACTCAAAAGAATATTAATCCAATAATTAAAAAAACAAAACAATTTATTTTACAGATCTTTACTGTTTTGTTAAACAACAGACTAGTAAAATCACAGAAAAAAGTAAATATTTACACATTAACTATAAAAACAAACACCCTAAAACTGTAAATAATATCCAGCAAGCCACAGCAGCTTTCAGCAATCACACATGCAATTCTTGGAGAAATTGCATGCGTTATTACATGCATTGTAGTTCTTCAGACAAGAATTTTCTTTCTGAATGAAAAAGTTCTGTCTTATCTTATCTCATCTTAACTTATCTAATTTTAGCTTAGATTAGCTAATAATGTCCAGCAAACTGCAGCAGCTTTCAGCAATCACACATGCAATTCCTCCAGGGATTGCATGCGTGATTGCAGGTGTGATTGCATGCATTGTAGTTATTCAGAAAGAAAATTCTTGTCTGAGTAATAAAAATCTGGATTATTTTATCTTAATTTATCTAATCTCAGCTTAGATTAGCTAATAAAATCCTTCAAACTATAGCCGCTTTCAGTAATCACACATGCAATTCCTCCAGGAACTGTATGCATGATTGCAGGTGTGATTGCATGCATTGTAGTTCTTCAGACAAGAATTTTCTTTGTGAATAATACAGATCTGTCTTATTATATCTTAACCTATCTAATATTAGCTTAGATTAGCTAATAACATCAGCAAGCTTCAGCAGCTTTCAGCAATCACAGCTGCAATCACACATGTAATTCCTCCAGGAATTGAGGAACTGAAGAAATAACAGACAGTAGCATCACAGAAACATGTAATTATTTGCACATTAACTATAAAAAAACAAACATGCTAAAACTGTAAATAATGTCCATCAAGCTGCAGCAGCTTTCAGCAATCACAGCTGCAATCACACATGCAATTCCTCCATTGCATTTTTGCTTGCATTGTAGTTATTCAGACAAGAGTTTTCTGTCTGAATAATAAAGATCTGTCTTATCTCATCTTAACTTATCTAATCTCAGCTTGGATTAGCTAATAAAATCCTTCAAACTGCAGCCGCTTTCAGCAATCACGCATGAAATTTCTCCAGGGATTGCAGGCGTGATTGCATGTGTGATTGCAGGTGTGATCACATGCATTGTAGTTCTTCAGACAAGAATTTTCTTTATGAATAATAAAGATCCGTCTTATCTCATTTTAACTTATCTAATGTTAGCTTAGATTAGCTAATAACATCTGGCAAGCTGCAGCAGCTTTCAGCAATCACACCTGCAATCGCACATGCAGTTCCTCCATGTGTGACTGCATGCATTATAGTTATTCAATTTTTTCTTTGTGAATAATAAAGATCTGTCTTATCTTATTTCATCTCATGTTATCCTAGCTTAGATTAGCTAATAACATCCTTCAAGCTGTAGCAGTTTTCAGCAATCATGCATGCAGTTCCTTCATGTGTGATTGCAGGTTTGATTGCATGCATTGTAGTTATTCAGACTAACAAGAATTTTCTTTGTGAATAATAAAGATCTGTCTCATCTCATTTTATCTTAGCTTAGACTAGCTTGTCTTAGCTTCCTAAATCAAGCCACTACTCTAAACACGCCTCAAACAAAGCACCAGATTTTGCAGTAATTGACTGTATTTTAGGAAGACAATACGCTACTCTTAGGATTTGGCTCTATTTTTAGTCATCTATTACAGCGTAGAATTAAAACCAGAGAATGACGTCCGGTGACAGGATCGCCTCACCAGGTGCCCACTCCTCCACCTGCCCGATGATAATTCCTCCCTGTAAACAACAAAAGGCAGCATTATCGCCCGCTAACCAGGGACGGGATTAGACGCGTCCTCATTTGCATGGACTCCCAACTCAAAAATAATAATAAGGAGGCGCAAATAAGGCAGAAATAGAGACAAAAGGTGAAGCTAATTTATGGAAAGCTACGGCTGCTCCGCTTGCTTTGATGCTTAATCCGTTATTAACCCCCACAACATGTGTGCAGAGAAACCTGGAGGAGCTGAGTCAGAGGAGCCAGGTAGTGACGGCGGTATGAGGCCTCTGGGAAATAAAGATAGACTGAGGGCTGCAGGAGGAGCAATACCCAGTCCTGCTTGTGTTTACCCTCGCTGGTTTCCAGGGCGATGGCAGGAGGACCTGCCTTCCTCATCCATCCATCCAATCATTCATCCATCATCCATCTATCCATCCATCCATCCATCCATCCATCATACATCCATCCATCTTACATCCATCCATCATACATCCATCCATCCATCGTCAGTCCATCCATCCATCCATCCATCCATCCATCCATCCATCCATCCATCCATCCATTCATCCATCCATCCATCCATCATACATCCACCCAACCATCATACATCCATTTGTCCATCCATTATCCATTCATCCATCCATTTGTCTATCCATCATCCATCCAACCATCCATCCATCATCCATCCAACCATCCATCATCCATCCATCCATCCATCCATCCATCATCCATCTATTTGTCCATCCATCCATCTATCCATTCATCCATTCATCCATCCATTCATCCATCCATTCATCCAT
>JAMOIN010001308.1:15000-18491 GCA_024666655.1 Dascyllus trimaculatus
CCATCATCCATCCATCCATCCATCATCCATCCATCATCCATCCATCCATCATCCATCCATCATCCATCCATCCATCATCCATCCATCATCCATCCATCCATTCATCCATCATCCATCCATCATCCATCCATCCATCCATCATCCATCCATCCATCATCCATCCATCATCCATCCATCCATCCATCCATCCATCCATTCATCCATCATCCATCCATCATCCATCCATTCATCCATCCATCCATCCATCCGTTTTCTGATCTGTGTTCTATCAGCTGCAGCACCAGCAGAGTAACATGGACTAAAAATACAAACATATATGTCCACTCTCTGCATCACTCAATGGAATGGATGCAGTTTCCCATGGCAACGTGATGCATACGACATCCTACTGTAACCGCTTCACTCAGTGGCATCATTCAACCTGCAGATCAACAGGTTTGCAGATGTAACACAATCCCTCATGCTTAAAAAAGTCTAAATTATCAATCTTGCTTTGCAGTACAACAAGAATTAGCATATAGGAGGTGGTGGAGACCAAAACAGAGCTAAAAGTAGAGCGAGTATCGGATTTAAATTCATCAGGTGGACAGAAACATGACTTCAGATCAATACTGATGCATTTCTATTATTACTAACGCACAAATGGACACATATTTACTAAGAATTTCAATATTTTTCAATATAAATGTTGATAAATGACTGAAAATGACTGATTCCACCTCATAAAAGCCCCTGAAAATGTGAGGGTTTCACAATTTCGCTGCATTTTTTAGTGAGACTGAGCTGGATAATATGTAAATGTTGTGCCCACGGCCGGTTAAAGCTTCTATCGTTGCAGGTTTTGCTAATAAAGTCAACATACCAGTGTGGAACTCAACTATTCTGCACCGTCCTCACAGGTGCAGCCGTGCAACAAGCTGGCGGCTTATCAGCATCCATGCAAAATCGCAGCGTTTGAGCCGCATGTAAAGAAAGTAGGGCAACAATACCAACTGAATTTAAGGATGTTCGAGTCCTTAATGCACCGAGAACAAGCTCCAGAACGCTCTGCAGAGAGGAAAGGTAGCAGCGAAAGGCGGCATGGCTTCCTTTCTTGCTTTCTTTCGGAGACCAGAGGCGCAGAAGAGACGGATAACAAAAAGTAGGAGCCGAGACAGAACAGACAGGACTGCCTGGAGTTCACAGGCCGACTGTCCATCATCTCCCGGAGACCCGGCGCTCTGCACATCAAGGTGGAAGACGCCAAGATTTCTCACTACATGAAAATACTTTAGAGGAGCAATAAGTCACGCAGAGCCGGCTTCTCTGTGAATATGCATCGGCCCTCTGTGAACCCTCTCACGCTGAGTCCAGCAGGCCGCTTCGTCTGCTCTCACATCCCTTATCTTCAAGCGCGAGAGGAGACAGTGAACTGTCTGTTAACTTTAAATATGATAGATGAGAACTCTCCCCCTCTCTGATATCTCTTCTCGTGTTAGTTTTCTTCCATCTACCGCTGCAAAAAAAAAAAAACCCCAGCAGATTTGCAGGCGAGAGGCAGCAGCTGATCGTTATTTTCATTATTTACAATGCAAATTAATCTGCCACTGAAGGCCAAGCCGGTTCAGTTTTGCTCCTGCAAGATTTTTACTCACTGTGGGCTCATTTTTCTCTTCAATAGAAAGTCCAGCACCTCTATGGAAACAGCACAACCATGATTATGAGCTGAGAGAACTCAAGAATGTCTTGCATGTAATATGGCGCAGTTATAAGGCCATAAATCATAAAAACAATAGTAAAAAAGAGAGTATGTGCATGTGTATGAGCATGGACATTTGTCTGAGTACCCACAGGTGTTTACTGGAAGAACCACTGTGGCTCTGTACACAATAGATTTCTTGCTTCTTAGATGTAAAATTTGTTTCCATACTATGTGTTCTTTGCAAAACACTGCCTGCAGTTCAGTCGAGTTGAGCTAAAGCATTCCAGATTTTTGTTATGTTACTGTTGGTGCAGCTCTATCCATCCATCCATCCATCCATCCATCCATCCATCCATCCATCCATCCATCATCCATCCATCATCCATCATCCATCATCCATCAATCCATCATCCATCCATCCATCATCCATCCATCCATCCATCCATCCATCCATCCATCCATCCATCCATCCATCCATCCATCCATCCATCATCCATCCATCATCCATCATCCATCCATCCATCATCCATCCATCCATCATCCATCCATCCATCCATCATCCATCATCCATCCATCCATCATCCATCCATCCATCATCCATCCATCCATCCATCCATCCATCCATCCATCCATCCATCATCCATCCATCATCCATCATCCATCCATCCATCATCCATCCATCCTCCATCATGCATTCATCCAACCGTCCATCCATCCATCAATTCATCATTCATCATCCATCCATCCATCCATCCATCCATCCATCCATCCATCCATCCATCCATCCATCATTCATCCATCCATCATCCATCCATCATTCATCATCCATCCATCCATCATCCATCCATCATCCATCCATCCATCCATCCATCCATCATCCATCCATCCATCCATCCATCCATCATCAATCCATCCATCCATCGTCCATCCATCCATCCATCCATCATCCATCCATCCATCATCAATCCATCCATCCATCGTCCATCCATCCATCCATCCATCATCCATCCATCCATCCATCCATCCATCCATCCATCCATCCATCCATCCATCCATCCATCCATCATCCATCCATCCATCCATCCATCCATCCATCCTATCTATCTATTCATATTCATTATTCATTCATTCATCTATTCATTCATCATCTATCTATCATCTATCTATCCATCCGGCTCCATCCATCATCCATCCATCCATCCATCCATCCATCCATCCATCCATCCATCCATCCATCCATCCATCATCCATCCGTCCATCCATCATCCATCCATCATCCATCCATCCATCCATCCGTCCATCCATCATCCATCCATCCATCCATCCATCCATCCATCCGTCCGTCCATCTGTCCATCCATCCATCCATCCATCCATCCATCCATCCATCCATCCATCCATCCATCCATCCATCCATCATCCATCCATCCATCCATCCATCCATCCATCCATCCATCCATCCATCCATCCATCCATCCATCCATCATCCATCCATCCATCCATCCATCCATCCATCCATCCATCATCCATCCGTCCATCCATCATCCATCCATCCATCCATCCATCCATCCATCCATCCATCCATCCATCCATCCATCATCCATCCATCCATCCATCCATCCATCCATCCATCCATCCATCCATCATCCATCCGTCCATCCATCATCCATCCATCATCCATCCATCCATCCATCCGTCCATCCATCATCCATCCATCATCCATCCATCCATCCATCCGTCCATCCATCATCCATCCATCATCCATCCATCCACCCACTTGGTTAAACTTCAGATTCTGAAGTTTGCCTCAG
>JAMOIN010000085.1:0-18490 GCA_024666655.1 Dascyllus trimaculatus
AGCAATAAAAGGTGGATGAATGCTTTTTAAAGACACTAAACGTCTTAGGACAGCAATAAAAATCCCTTCAGCACAAAACAAAAAAGAAATGGGAGGGAAATGTGGGTTTGTTTTGATGTTGTTCCACAGCGAATACAACCGAACCTTCAGTTTCTGCTCATGATTCACAGATAAAACTCTCCTTGCTCTCGTTTGTTTGTTGTAAATGTGTTGAAAATTAACATTAATTCGACAAACCTCATTCTGAGGAGCAGGAATCCAGTGCAACCTCCCACATATCTGCACGCCGACACTTGTACAGTGGTTTTAGTACAGTATGATCATATTAAAGTGCGTTTTACTTTGAAATGAGACGTGAAATCAGGCGTTTGTGCGCTGCAAATGCCAGCTCGATAAGAGACGTCGCTCAGCTTCACTTCAGCTTTTGATTCAGACACTGTAAACCTTTAGAGAGGCGCAACAGAGGAGAAGAAGTGGACCCCTGCTGTTTTTAACGGACACATCAAACACACTCCTCGGCCTCGTAATCCAGAGCCCCGAATGTAGAAGATGATTAAAAGAGGGAGGAGAGGAAGTTAACGGCTTTGGTTTTAATCAGGCTATTTATTATTCGAGAACTAAATTTAGCATCCAGCACGTCGGCGGCGACCTTTTTGCGCAGAAGCCGAACGTTGTGGGTCTCATGTTTGGCCTTTTCTGGCCGTCGGAAAATCCTGGGATCAGATCTGTCATATGAGCGAGCTCACCGGTCCAGATTAAGAAGCTCTGAACTCCCAGAGGAGATTCATCTGCAGCAAAGTGTGCTGCTCTTAGAGTCCACGGAGGCTGAAAATGTGCCTTAGAACATCCTTTATGATGCACAAAATGAGCACCAGAAGAAGATCCACCTTGCAGCCTGTTTCCGTCCTCCAGATGTTCTCCACTGCTGTATATTATGAAAAGTGATCCCGAACTGAGGCCTTTCCTCACGTGTCGACGTTCACATTTTGACCTTTGCTAAGCTCGTTTCACACAAAGGTAGCCTCTGTTCAAATGAGAGATTTTCTTCTTATTATGAGATTAGTCTCTTAAGTAACAGGCAGAGGGAGGCAAACAGGTTAACGCCACGTTGCAGCGCAAAAGTGACGTTACAAAACCTCACTGAGAAATCAACACAACAGTGGCGGAGGAATGAATAAAGCAGACGACATTACAGTGAGTTAGACATTAGAACTGTCCCTGCACAGGTGACAGGAGATGAAGGTTTTACTTTTGGTTTTAGAAAGAACACGTCCTCATCAGTAAGTTTAAAAAACGGAGGTAAATATAGACTGCTGTTTAATGTTGTTGTTGTAGGAGTGATGGATGGATGGATGGATGGATGGATGGATGGAAGGAGGAATGGATGGATGGATGGATGGATGGATGGATGGATGGATGGATGGATGGATGGATGGATGAATGGATGGATGGATGGATGGAATAATGGGTGGATGGATGGATGGAAGGAGGAATGGATGGATGGGATAAGGAATGGGTAGATGGATGGATGGATGATGACAGATTGAAGGAATAATGGGAGGATGGATGGATGGATGGATGGATGGATGGAAGGATGGAAGGAGGAATGGATGGATGGATGGATGGATGGATGGATGGATGGATGGATGGATGGATGGATGGATGGATGGAAGGAAGGACGGATGGATGGAAAGAAGAATGGATGGATGGATGGATGGATGGATGGGTGGATGGATGGATGGATGGATGGATGGATGGATGGATGGATGGATGGATGGATGGATTGATGGATGGATGGATGGATGGAAGGATGGATGGATGGATGGATGGATGGATGGATGGATGGATGAATGGATGGATGGATGGAAGGAGGAATGGATGGATGG
The DNA here is from genome assembly GCA_024666655.1 of Dascyllus trimaculatus. NCBI lineage: Eukaryota > Metazoa > Chordata > Actinopteri > Pomacentridae > Dascyllus > Dascyllus trimaculatus. Next base: position 1,887 of record JAMOIN010000085.1, read on the forward strand.
GATAAGGAATGGGTAGATGGATGGATAGATGATGACAGATCGAAGGAATAATGGGTAGATGGATGGATGGATGGATGGAAAGATGATGGATGCATGGAAGGAGGAATGGGTGGATGGATGGATGGATGGATGGATGGATGGACGGATGGATGGATGGATGGAAGGATGGATGGATGGATGAATGGATGATGGAATAATGGGTGGATGGATGGATGGAAAGATGATGGATGCATGGAAGGAGGAATGGATGGATGGATGGAAGGATGGATGGATGGATGGAAGGATGGATGGATGGATGGATGAATGGATGGATGGATGGAATAATGGGTGGATGGATGGATGGAAGGAGGAATGGATGGATGGGATAAGGAATGGGTAGATGGATGGATGGATGATGACAAATTGAAGGAATAATGGGTGGATGGATGGATGAATGGATGATGGATGGACGATGGATGGATGGATGGATGGGTGGATAGATAGATAGATAGATAGATAGATAGATAGATAGATAGATAGATAGATAGATAGATAGATAGATAGATAGATGGATGGATGGATGGATGGATGGATGGGTGGATGGATGGATGGATGGATGGGTGGATGGACAGATGGATGGATCTGTCCTTATAAGACAAAAGCTCCAAAATGTATTCCCTGACCCAACAGGCCAACACTCACTGAACCAAACACAAAAGTACTAAATGGAGAAGCGTCCCTATTTACTTTCTAATACTGTTTCAGAGCAACAATACCTGATATACAATAAACTGAACAATTCCTCCCAATAAATGACATTTGAATATCTTTAAAAATGAGGCAGTATTTCAGTCATTTCTTCCTCCGTTTCCTTCCTTCTTCCCTGTTGAAGCTGCTCTCCTCCCTCCCTCAGTGTTAATCTGCAGCGCTGAGCTCCTTGTCGGGCTGGAATGTTTCGAGGTGTTTGGGCCAAACTGTCCGACACGTTGCAGAGGCAGCAGACGGCTGACTGGAGCTACCTGAGGCTCTGGAGGACCCCCTGGACCTGGATCAGTCCCGCTTTTACCTGTTTGACTCCACAGAGCAGCCGCGATGAATCAAACCAAGGCTGAATTTGAGCCTTTTGAATATTCCTACTATGACTATTCCGACTGGTACAACGCAGAGCCGACGAAACCACCCAAAGAGTGAGTATAAAGAAAACTAAAGGTGTTTAGGTCACTAAAGTATTGATTCTTTGTACAAGTAGGTTCCTGGCATTATTAAAGGTGGCAGAAAAGTGCAGATCTTTGTTGTTTTTCTTAGTTTGCACCATTTTAGAGTCAAAATCTTGAAATTCAATAAAGAATTAGTCGGAATTCTTCATTTATCCATCGCTAAAAATCAACACTTTTCTATTTTTTCCAACCATTATTGCCAGCTTGCCGTTTCGTTAATGTCATTTTCTTTTCGTCGCAGAGTTATTTTACCATGTGACCCAACAGCAGACGACAAACTCTTCAACATATGCATGCTGTCAATATCTGTAAGTATCCTCAAGTCAATGGAAGTAACTGTAAAGGCGTCTTTTGTTGGGTGCAGATGAAGATCAGTGAAACTGTCGGTCAAGGAATACCCCATAGTTAGTTATGTTTAAATTCAACAAGCCCAAATTGGGGAAGTAACAACCAGATATCAGGCATTAAACATGGGAGACTGTGGTTTGTTTTCTTGTTCCTCAACCTCAACCACAAACCTTGAGTTCTTATGTAACTAGATGGGCCCTAAACCCAATTAAACCTGAGCTGTAGCATTGTCATAAAACAGATTTATTATGGTTTTGGAGGCTGCAGACACAAAAATGAAATTAGAAAAAGCTTCTAAGTGCCTAATTTGGAGGATTTGTTGAGCTAAAACTCTTGGTGGACAACGTTTTCAATGGCCCAAGAGCTTTTTTGTCCAAGTGAGTTAATTTATCTTGCTGGAGATGCGAGAGAAAGTTGGTTCTAATGACCTAAAGGTAAGAGAAAACACTTAATTTTATGGTAGGACTCTAAATGTGGCACATTAGGTAATGGATAGGGAGTCGTTTTTGGCTCAGCTCTGGTTTCTTTCTCAATTGGACTGGACCTTAAAGGAATTTCAGAGACAGTTGCACCAAAGTTGGCAAATCTGGCCTCTTGGCAGCCATCTTGGTAACACCCCCAGGCGGTTATTTCAAGCTTTGACCACAACTTCTACAACAAAACAGCGACAAACAGTGATTACTGGACCTAACTCCTATAGGGAGCTTTAGTCTCAAGCAACTGGGCTTCTCTTTTGGGTTCTTGAAGACATTTAAGTTCACCAAGAAGCCTCTTGGAATAAGGTGAAACATCTTCAAGAGCCTAAAAGACAAGGAAAGTTGTTTTTTCCTGAAGCTCTAGGATTTACATTGTTGATATGGGGGGAAAAATCGCTTGTTGTCCTCTTCTAGTTCAACTTATTTGCATCAGGAACCACACAGCAGTTCTTCAGGGCCTCTCAGAAGGAACTCGAACCGAACCGAAAGAGGTTCTAGAGGTTCTTAAGGGTTGGCAAGTTCCTGCAATGGAAAACAGCTTATTATGTAACAGTCGCACTGGCAGCTTGTGTGTGAACATATTCAGAAACAACTGATTCCTATTAGTAAACCTATTTATTAGTTAACTGTGAGTTTGAACAGCTTGAACATTTGCGTTCCTTCTAAGCAGAACACGAGTGGAAAACCGTGACCTTAGTTCTGAAGTCTTTGCATCGTCCATCAAAGCCCTCGGTGCTTTTTATTCTGCCTTTGCTTCAGACAGATATTCAGTTTAATGATGTTTACTCTCATTTCGCCTTCGTTGCATTGCAAGAGCAGACCACTTAAGCTCAGGACAGTCGTTATGCTGTACACAGAGGCCCAGTTTCTTTGTTCAGTTCATAATGTGAAATAAACCGGGGCAGCCGGTTCACTGCAGCTCATCAGACGTAACAAGAAACGATAGTCTGAACAGTGTTTTCTGCAAAACGAGGTTCTCCTGACATACAGGCCTCTTCCAATTCTATCTACAATACAGCATTACTCATAATGTTACCTGGAAAACACTATGAATCTTGGATTTTAGTCAAAAAATGTGTCTTTTATTGAGTCTGTCATATAAAAATAACACAAATACATCAACTGTCCTCCAAGATTTCAATGCAAAAACCGACATATTTCCAACAACAACTGTGTTGGCATGAAAATATAATGATGAAACTTGTCCAGATGAGACAAAACATGACGGAAAATGACAAAACGGAGATGGGAAATGACAAAACAGTGAGAGAAAATGACAAAACAGTGGCAGAAAATGACAAAACAGTGATGGAAAATGACAAAAACGTGGCAGAAAATGACAAAACAGTGACGGAAAATGACTAAACAGTGATGGAAAATGACAAAACAGTGATGGGAAATGACAAAACAGTGACGGGAAATGACAAAACAGTGACAGGAAATGACAAAACAGTGATGGAAAATGACAAAACAATGATGGAAAATGACAAAACAGTGACAGGAAATGACAAAACAGTGACTGAAAATGACAAAACTGTCCAGAAAATGACAAAACGGTGACTGAAAATTACAAAACATGACGAAAAATGACAAAAATCACAAAAAAAGATGTGTCTTTTATTGAGCCTTGCATGTAAAAAAGCATAAATACATCAAGTGTCCTCCAAGATTTCAATGCAAAAACCAACAAAAACTGAGTTGGCAAGAAAATAAAGTGATGAAACGAGTCCAGATGAGGATTAACTGACGAGCTTTTTAATCAGAGCTTTAAACCACATATGGATCTAAACTGTCGAACAATCTTCCTGCAGGAAACTAGGATAGAACTGATGCTTAAATCCATTTTATTCTAACGTGTATCATGTAAAAAGTCCTGATATATTTTCCTCTTTGGTTGCAGCTGGTGATCATGTTGATCCTGGCGGGTCTCACCAGGAAAAACAAGTTCTGTCAGGGATTCACACGAGGATCCTCGAGCATCTTCAGGTGGATATTTTCCACATCTGTAGCAATCTATGCAACATCTGAACATCCCCATGTGGAAGAATCTGTACAATATCAACAGTTTTTATGTATATTTTTGGTTTATTTGTATTTTCCCTACATTTTTGCACTTTTCTATTTGCTAATTTCCCCACTGTTGGGTTAATAAAGGCTTATCTTATGTTATTTGGGAGCTCTAAAGTATAATAAACTCAAATTTTTTGATGCCAGATTAACTAAATGTTCCTGTATGATCCCTCAGTCCTGCAAACTTTCTGGACCAGACCCAGAAAAAGGGGCTGGTCATGGCGGTTTTTGGACTCGTGTTCAGTAAGCTGGCGATGCTGGTGATCAGTCCAGACCCGCTGCCTTTCTGCAAAGACACTCCAGCAGAGATTAAAGGTGGATGTCTGTGTGTTTACTCATCTTCAGCGTATATTTCTCTTGATTTTCAGCGGTAATTTCTGTGCATTATCATTTCTCGGTGGTGATTTTTGAACACAGAATCCATGATTATCGCCGTGAAATCTGAATTTTAATCGCTCATAGGACGAAGTGAAGCCATAAATGATAAATACTTGCAAGACTTTTCATTTTAATTTGAACATTTACAACATTTTAACCTTTTGTCGCCCCCAGTGCGACACTGTAATCATAATTTTATTGAAGTTTCATTACATTTAAGAGGAATCGCCTTTAATCTTGTTAATGTAAAACAAACTGAGGCCTGAAATTAACTGTTTTCAGACACTTTGGTTTCATTTAAAGCAGAAAACGATCAACAGAAAACCCAGAGAGAAGCTCTGTGAAGCTGCTTCCTCTTTCTGTGTTGTCATTACTGAGTTAAATGACAAAGAATGATGCATTAATCTCTCCTTTTCCAGAATACATGAAGATAATCGCCATCTTCTACTATCCGCTGCTGTATTATCCTCTGCTGGTTTGCGGGACTCTGCAGCACAAAGCCGGTTACGTGTTCGGGACGATTCTCTCCTTCAGTCACTTCGGGGTTCTTGTTTGGCAGAAGTTCGACTGTCCAAAGACTCCAGAGGTGAGAAACCAGCAACATGTTAATATTCAGAGGTGATAATATCAGTGAAATCTATTTTACTTTATCGCCATATTAAAATATTTTGTGGTACGTCGCTGCAGAAACATCTATTCTCAGCTAACTCAAATAATTCAATACCTTGATGTAAGAATCAGTGACGGAAAAAGGTAAAAGATGACTAAAAATGACAAAACAGAGCCAAAAATCGACAAAAAAATGATGAAAAATGACAAAACAATGATGGTAAATGACAAAACATGCCTGAAAATGACAAAACAGTGATAGAAAAAGAACAAACCAGTGACAGAAAATGACTAAAAATGGCCAAAAATGACTGAAAATGACAAAACAGCGCTGGAAAGTGACAAAACATGAATGAAAATGACAAAACAGTGATGAAAATTGACAAAACAGTGGCAGAAAATGTCTAAACAGTGACTGAAAATGACAAAACAGTGACTGAAAATGACTAAACAAGACTAAAAATGACAAAACAGTGACAAAACAGTGACAGAAAATGAGTAAACATGACTAAAAATGACAAAGCATGACTGAAAATGACAAATCAGTGATGGAAAATGACGAAACAGTGACAGAAAATGACAAAATAGTGACTGACAATAACAAAACAATGACTGAAAATGACAAAACAGTGGCTGAAAATGACAAAATAGTGACTGAAATAATAAAACAGTAGCAGAAAATGACAAAACATGACTAAAAAAATGCAAAACATTGACAGAAACTAACAAAACAGTGGCAGAAAATGACAAAACAGCGACTGAAAATGACAAAACAGTGACTGAAAATGACAAAATAGTGACTGGAATAATAAAACAGTAGCAGAAAATGACAAAACATGACTAAAAAAATGCAAAACATTGACAGAAACTAACAAAACAGTGGCAGAAAATGACAAAACAGTGACTGAAAATGACAAAACAGTGACAGAAAATGATAAAACAGTGACTGAAAATGACGAAACAGTGAAAAAAATGATAAGGAATGAGTGTAAATGACAAAACAGCAGCAGAAAATGACAAAACAGTGACTGAAAATGACAAAATAGTGACTGGAATAATAAAACAGTAGCAGAAAATGACAAAACATGACTAAAAAAATGCAAAACATTGACAGAAACTAACAAAACAGTGGCAGAAAATGACAAAACAGCGACTGAAAATGACAAAACAGTGACTGAAAATGACAAAATAGTGACTGGAATAATAAAACAGTAGCAGAAAATGACAAAACATGACTAAAAAAATGCAAAACATTGACAGAAACTAACAAAACAGTGGCAGAAAATGACAAAACAGTGACTGAAAATGACAAAACAGTGACAGAAAATGATAAAACAGTGACTGAAAATGACGAAACAGTGAAAAAAATGATAAGGAATGAGTGTAAATGACAAAACAGCGGCAGAAAATGACAAAACATGACTAAAAAATGCAAAACACTGACGGAAAATGACTAATGATGGAAAATTAAGGAGACAGCGAGTAAAATTGTTACAGAACAATGGCCTCCTACAGAACTCAAACCTCAGTGTCCTGAGTGAAAGGCTTTAAATCTAAAGTTCATATTAAAATATTGTTTATTTTTGGCAGAAAATGCTGAAAACTGTTGTTCTTTCTTCTCAGGACCACTTTTCCAAGTTTTAGTGCCTTACAATTAAACTCCATAAAACCGCAAACCTTGGGCAAATAATACCCCACAGCTGAAGTCATACTGTTTTTTCTTCTTCCGTCTTCACAGATCTATAAGTTCTACGCTCTGCTCGGCAGCCTGCCTCAGCTCGGCTGCCTCGCTTATCTCTGCGTCCAGTTTCCCCTGCTGTTTGTCAAAGGGCCGAAGACCGACGAGGTGAGAGAACAAGAAAACCGTAAATACAATCATTCCTTTGGTGACGCACGGAGCAGCGCCTCTTTCATGTGTAAATACCAGAGCTGGAGCTGATCTCAGGCCGTCTGTGCTGCAGCTGAAGGAGGAAAATTTGAAGTATGTAAAACATAACCGTGATTACAGTAAGCAGCTTGAGCAGAGCAGGACGGCTTCAGCTCTCTGAGCAGATTATGAGCAGAAAGGTGATATTTTTCCCCCTGATTCTAACGTATTAATGCAACGGAGACTTTGTTTCAACAGCAGGTTTAATCCGTCTACAGTTTGTCTTATTTTGGCGAGAATAAATCAATAAAAACAGCTCATATTCACTTACTGATCTTTTCAGTTTCAGCTTCTTGTTGTTTTTATTCTTGTTAAAAACTAAATGTTGCATTGAGAATTGCTTTTTTCCAGGAATGTGCAGCATTAATTCACTAGATATAGACACAATAATACCATAAACCTTCAATCAACATTACCTTTATGTTAATTTGTATCTCTTGTTGGAATTTGGCTGCGATTTTACCGTCATTTATTTACAGTGCATGTTGAAATGATGCAGGAAAATTAAAGCTCATGTTTTCTTTTACTCACAGGACCTGGACAGCAGCTATTACACAAACTATGTGAAGTTACTTCTGAAGAAAAAGTCCTCGGCGGCCAGGTGAGTGGAGAGAAAACAAGGATTTATGTTTGTGGAGTCAGTGGAAGTCATCGTGACACATGAGCATTATGACGGAAAATGGCAAAACAGTGGCAGAAAATGACAAAACAGTGACGGAAAATATAAACAAGATGGGAAATGGCAAAACAGTGAATGAAATGACAAAATGGTGATGGGAGATGACAAAACAGTCACTAAAAAAATGACAAAACAGTGATGTGAAATGACAAAACACTGTCGGAAAATGACAAAACATCACTGAAAATGGCAAAACAGTGACTGAAAATGACAGAACATGACTGAAAATGAGAAAACAGTGGTGGAAAGCGATAAAACAGTAATGAAAATGACAAACAATAACCGAAAATGACAAAACACGACTGAAAATAACAAAACAGTGTCAGACAATGACTAAACAGTGACTGAAAATGACAAAACAGTGATGGAAAATGACAAAACAGTGACGGAAAATGACAGAACATGACAGAAGATGACAAAACAGTGAAGGAAAAAGACAAAACAGTGCTGGAAAATGACAAAATTGTGACGGAAAAAGACAAACAGTGATGGAAAATGACAAAACTGTGACGGAAAAAGACAAACAGTGATGGAAAATGACAAAACAGTGATGGAAAATGACAAAACATGATGGAAGATGATAAAACTGTGACAGAAGATGACAAAACAATGACGGAAAAAGACAAAAGGTGAAAGAAAAAGACTAAACATGACAGAAAATGAGAAAGCAGTGACGGGACATGACAAAACAGTCACTAAAATGACAAAACAGTGACAGAAAATGAAAAAACTCGACTGAAAATAACAAAACAGTGTTAGAAAATGACTAGACAGTGACTGAAAATGACAAAACAGTGATGGAAAATAACAAAACAGTGACGGAAAATAACAGAACATGACAGAAGATGACAAAACAGTGAAGGAAAAAGACAAAACAGTGCTGGAAAATGACAAAACAGTGATGGAAAAAGACAAACAGTGACGGAAAATGACAAAACAGTGATGGAAAATGACAGAACATGACAGAAGATGACAAAACAGTGAAGGAAAAAGACAAAACAGTGCTGGAAAATGACAAAATTGTGACGGAAAAAGACAAACAGTGCTGGAAAATGACAAAACAGTGATGGAAAAAGACAAACAGTGACGGAAAATGACAAAACAGTGATGGAAAATGACAAAACATGACAGAAGATGATAAAAACTGTGATGGAAAAAGACAAACAGTGACAGAAAAAGACTAAACATGACAGAAGATGAGAAAACAGTGACGGGACATGACAAAACAGTCACTGAAAATGACAAAACAGTGATGGAAAATGACAAAACATGACAGAAGATGATAAAACTGTGACGGAAAAAGACAAACAGTGACAGAAAAAGACTAAACATGACAGAAGATGAGAAAACAGTGACGGGACATGACAAAACAGTCACTGAAAATGACAAAACAGTGATGGAAAATGACAAAATATGACAGAAGATGGCAAAACGGTCACAGAAAATGACAAAACAGTGACGGAAAAAGACAAAACAGTGACAAAAAATATATTAGAATATATGCAGAAACACTGCACTGCAGAAACATCTATTTTCAGCTAACTCAAATAATTTAATACCTTGATGTAAGAATCAGTGACGGAAAATGGTAAAAGATTACTAAAAATGACAAAACAGTGGTGAAAAAGGACAAAACAGTGACAGTGACATTTTGTCCGAATTCAGTCTTCCAGGCCTTCATAACTGACTCTAGTGCAGCTGGAAGAATTTAGCGCTGTTCTTTTAATCCCAGTAACATGTTCCTGTAATAAAATGCTTTTTGTATCTAAAAGGTCAAATGATAGATGTCTTTCGATATCATAATGTTCACCTTTCTGACCATTATTTAGCGCTCTAGCTCAGCAAAAGAAGGAAAGATTGGGACCACATTTCACATTTGATCTGATACTAAATTTGTGACACCATTTATTTTGTATTTAAATAGGTTTCCTTTACATTTTCTATAAGCTAAAATAAGCTAAACTGTTGCGGAGTAAACTTAAAAAGAGGAAAAAATTCAAATTGATGAAAGAAAAGGTAAAAGCATTAAGTCTCAGTGTTTGGTTGATGGTGTTGAATGTAAATTAAAAGTCAAATCTTCATGTTGTATGTGGTTAACATGGTCGACTCTGTGTTTGCATACTGCAGTTCTTCAGCTACAGACAAACCGACGCTGCTACAGAGGATACTGGAGGTGCCTAAGAGTTATATTTATATCCCTGAGAAAGGTGAGAGTCCTACGTTTTCCATTTAATGACGCTCTGACGTGAGCTCCTCTTTGTAAGGTTAAAGCTTTGAAGGGATGCATTTTGCCTTTCAGTGTTCCGCTTTCCTCTCAAGCTGGCCGTGTCGGTGTTCGTCACCTGTGTGGCCATTTATCATGTAAGATTTGACCTTTATAATCAGTCATAATGAACCGCTTCAGTGTTGTATGAGTACATGATGTCATTCCTGTGTTTTCCCCCTCAGACGGCCCTGTTGCTGGTCGTCTTGGTGGTTCCTACCCTCCACATAGTTCGGGCTGGTATTGATGAGAACATCGCCTTCCTCTTGCTGGGGTTTGGAATCATCCTATCAGACGACAGGATGGAGGTGGTCAGAATCGTCACTTTCTACACCTGGCTGCTGGAAGGTTTGGCACTTTATTTTCTTCTGTAAATTACTGGAGATCATGTTGGGTGGATGGATGGATGGATGGATGGATAGATAGATAGATAGATAGATAGATAGATAGATAGATAGATACACTGAACAAAAGTATAAACGCCCAATGTGAAATATGGACGCCACATGAAGTGCACCACCCAAAGTGAGCGTATACTGTCTGGTACTTGTACTAAATGGATATTTCTCTTGATTAGTGTCCCAGATTTTGATCCACCACTGCCTCAGTGATGCATTAATTCCATTCAGTCCATGGGTGTGGCATATCCAGACGCTGCTCCAACACAATGAGCAGTACTCAGACACTCCTTATACTGGGGACAATAAAAGGCCACCCCAACATGTCACATGTTGACCAAAGCAGCAACGCCTCAGATGACTCCGGTCATGAGGGAACGTGTCATTGGCATGTTGGAAGCAGGAATGTCCACCAGAGCGGTCGCTGTGCAGCTGAATGTTCACTATCAGACGACAGGACGTTTGAGAGTTGGTTTCCAACAGACGGGAAGTACTGCAAATCGACCTGATCCACGTCGGCCACGTGTGACCACCCCAGCACAGGATGGACACATCCGGCTTGTTCACTTGTGGGATGGTCTCAGACCAGCGACACGTACAAGAGATGAAACCTTTGGTCTGACAACAGACGCATCACACCAACATGCCAATGACACGTTCCCTCATGACCGGAGTCATCTGAGGCATTGCTGCTTTGGTCAACATGTGACATGTTGGGGTGGCCTTTTATTGTCCTCAGTATAAGGAGTGTCTGAGTACTGCTCATTGTGTTGGAGCAGCGTCTGGATATGCCACACCCATGGACTGAATGGAATTAATGCATCACTGAGGCAGTGGTGGACTCAAATTTGGACACTAATCAAGAGAAATCTCCATTTAGTACAAGTACCAGTCAGTATACGCTCACTTTGGGTGGCGCACTTCATGTGGCATCAATATTTCACATGGGGCCTTTATATTTCTGTTCAGTGTAGATGGATGGATGGATGGATAGATACATAAATAGACAGACAAATGGAAGACACTGATTTGACCAAATACGAACAAGAAACTGATCAGCTTTTCCTTTTGTCTGTCAGTTTGCTACCTCTGTGCGATGACCCTGTCCTGTTTGGTCAGCCTGATTATGCTCGTGAGGTCCATGGTTCTCCACAGGTACGAAAAATTTGATCTAAAACCTTTTTGTTTTAAGTAAAAGCTCAATATTGCTCCACTTTTCTGTACAACAGCTCATTATTTTATAGTTTTTTGTTGTAGTTTTTTTTTGTTTTTATTCCCTCAGAGGCCTGTATGTCAGACTACAGTTTACAATACGAGAACCTCAGAAGCTGCAGAGTTTTACCTTCAAGTTTTGAGAGTTTAAAGCCAGTTTCATGTCCAGGCTGTGTGCTCTGATTACTACTGACAATGCAGCAACATGGTAGCTTGAAATTCATACAGATTTTCTGACAAAGGGTCTTAAAAATTCAGTTTGAACTTAGAGAGTTAAGAGTTTCACCGGCAGCTTAAGGTTGGCTTCATTGTCAGTTACTTCAAAAAGAAGACTGTTGTTGACCTTCAGAATAATCCAGTCTTGTGTGGTTTCACTGTTAGGACTTTCTCTGAGGAAAACTTTTCTTCTTGTTTTGTAATTTTAATATTTTGCAACAGAGAGAAAGGCAATATTTGTCCAGCATCCCTCCCAAGAGAAGAAAAACGGTTTATTTATAATATTAAATCAATGATAAGTGCTTCTGCTTTTCTGTCCTGAACCTAAGGCATCATTTGTTTTAATTCATCCCAGATCCAACCTGAAAGGACTGTACAAAGGAGACATTTACAACGTCTACAACAGCCAGAAAACCATCCGTCCATCGAGAGCCGGAGTCGTCTGTTGGATGGGCCTGACGGGGTACCAGGCTGCCATCGTCTGCCTCGGTAAAGACTGTAACAAACCACAAAATCACCTTTGATTTTACCTTTATTTAAAGATTACTCTGGCTGCTACATTTTAAGGAGACTAAAACCAACTTTGAATCACTGCTATGTATAGGAATCATCTCTTAGAGCCTTAAATGTTGGATTCCTCTGAGCCACAGAGCTTCAGGAGCTACCAATGGATCACACTGTTCTGTTATCAGCTGAGCAGCTACTGTGTATTAATCCACTATTTGAGAAGTGCCTTTATAAACTCATGAAACTACATTAGAGTCAGTGGCAGGTTAAAGAATTCAGAAACTGCAATGAGATGGAATAACAAGATGTTGGATTTAGTTAATATTAATTATAGTGCCTCATCTCTCAGCTACAGCAAACTGTAAATATGTATAAAACATACTGTATGGATGGATGTACATCCATGTGCTGCTACACCAGAACACACTTTTACCTCTGCCAAGGAGGTCATGTTTATCTGTCTGTTAGCAACTTTAAACGAAAAGTTCTGAACAGATTTTGATGAAATGTTCAGGAAAGGTGGATGATGAGATGAGGAATAGATGATTAGATCTTGGTGCTGATCCGGATCACCGTCTGGATCCAGGAGTTTGTTGTAGGATTCTTTAGCATTGGGAGATAGGGACATGTGCATGTAACTCCACAATAAATGTCCAGGCTGCTTGGTAAAAATACAGGATCAGTTCCCGCTAATTTCTACAACATGTCAACATTTGATCCGGATCCGGGAAAAATTCCAGATACTAGGATCCAGAACAGGAAAACCTAGAGGGCCTGTGGAATGGTCATCACTGTAAGGTAACAGAGGAAGATCCAGACATGCAGCCAACACCAACATGTAGCTGAGACTCTGCTGAATCAGGAGGATCCAACAGATCTGTTGTAGAATCAACAGCTATGGAGCTGGATCCAGAAGAAACCACCATTACCCAGAAAGAGATTCTGGTGAAGAACTATTGAACTAATGATGATATCAATGTGAATCCAGATGCTAAGGGTTTGTTTTCTGGGTCAAGGAGTCTGATAATGTAGATAAAACAATCCTGGGACGATTGTTTCTGTGTGTAAATCTCAATATGGGGTGAAATGAGCTGCTTTGTGGAGGTCTGAGCTCTCTGAGGGCTTTTCTAGCTTTTATTGATCATGTTTTCTTGCTATTACACGGCCACTTTGCACGTCACTGCCTGTACTTAACCACAGATCATAATTAATTCTTCTTGTAACGTCACAAAGCTTAACATTTTTTTAATTTTCTGCTTTCTCAAAAATGTTGCTGTGAATAAAAACTACGCTTCCTTTTGAAAATGTGTTTAAACTGACGATCAAAGTGTTTTTTGTGCTGTTTTTAAAGGAATGGCCATTCAGACCGTCGTCTTCTTCATCTGCTTCCTCTTCCTGGTGTTTCTGATCATCGTCCCCATTTTTTACGGCCGGAACTTCATTGTCTTTGAGCTCGCCGGAAAAGCCTGGTGAGTCAGCGCCTCCTGCTTTTAATTTACTCATGAAAACAAGAGGTGACGTTGTGTTTTCTGTACGTTTGTGCCGCCTCAGGCCGGCCTGGGTCACTCTGATCCTGGTCACAGTCCTGCAGCACGTCACTGCTCAGTTCGCCTTCGTCAAGAAGGAAGCTGGTACCAGAGACTTGAACAACAGGTGAGTTTGTTTATTCCAGCTTATTTATAGAAGTGGACTTTAATGTAGTGCTGTTAGTGATCAGTGGAATAATCCCTGTAACTGGGTTGTTTTAGAATGCAATGTAATCCTTCATATAAAACACTGTGCTTTAGTTACACAGCAAAATAAATAAATAAATAAAAATGTGGCAGCAAGGATGGAAAAGAAAAAATACCTAGAAAAACAGTGGTTTACTGTAATATTGAATATCAGTGAAAATGATCGAAATAATGACAAATATCAGTAAAATGATGATATTTTAGCTGATTTAAATACAGTAAAACCATATAATTTTAATAGTCGTGTATTATTTTTGATCTCTGCATTAGATTTTGACCTGTTTTATTTTATTTTTTAAGTCAACATGTAGCTAAATAATAATAAACAATAATGACAAATATCTGAAATAAAATAAAATAAATTTGCAGATTTAAAAACAGTAAAAATCATGTAATTTTACTGTAAAGCATTTTAAAAGAACAAATTACCTTTTATAAAAATACAGATTTAAGATATGGACATTATTTAAAGTCTTAGAAATAATAAAACAAATTATAATATTTGTAAAAAATTATGTTTTATATGTGCGTTAGTTGTGAACCATTCTGACCTTTTTTAAATTTTATTTTATTTCATAAGTCAACATGTAACTCAATAATAATAAATAATAATAACAAATTTCTGAAATAAAAAATATATTTCTGCAGATTTAAATGCAGTAAAAACAGTAAAAATTGTATAATTTTACTGTAAAGCATTTTAAAAGAATATCGCATTTATAAAATTACAGATTTATAATATTGACATTATTCAAAGTCTTTTAAATAATAAAACAAAATAAAACAAATTATAATATTTCTAAAAAATTAAAATTATTATTATTGATATCTGCGTTAGTTGTTTACTGCTTTTATCTGTTTTATTTTATTTTTTTAAATCAACATGTAACTCAATAGTAATAAATAATAATGACAAATATCTGAAATAAAAATATTTTTTTTGCAGATTTAAATACAGTAAAAAATGTGTAATTTTACTGTAAAAAATTGTAAAAGTACAAATTACCATTTATAAAAATACAGATTTATGATATGGACATTATTTAAAGTCTTTGCAAAAATTATATTTTGAAGATTTTTACTAGATATTAACTGTAATTTAACAAAACTGTAAATTCTTCCAAAAAAATACGAATAAAACCTTTTTTCTTCCTTGTTTTTTAACAGTTTTTTTTTAAATTGCCATTATTAGAGTAAATGATTTTTTAAAAATTGTGAAATACAGCAGCATTTAAAAACTAGACAACAGAAAATAATTTACACTCATTCTGGACTCAGTATAATTCTGATTAATATAGATTAATACTGAAATATATCAATAATAAATGACATTTCATTAAGATCCAGTTACAGATTTAGATAATGCTCCCAGAGAAGCAACGTTTACAGAATTTATAACTGAACAGGTGAAGAAGTATCGTCTTAATTCAATAATACGGTTTCTTATATTTGGAAAAGGCAGATAAAAAGATCATTTAATAAAGGACAAAAGCACAAAAAGTAAAGGTACACCTCTCATAATGCAGCTCACAGTCTTTATTAGTTTCTCCCTGCTGTTTAAACACCCACATGTTTCAAACTTTAGCTGATTTAGAAAAACAAAAAGTCCACCAAGAGTCAGACATGGCAAAGATACATCACCAAAAGTCTTGACCAAGCTGAGGAAACTCATTTTAAAGTCTCCTATAAGAACTTTCTTCCCTGCGGCGACTTTCAGAGAATCTTTGTTCCTCCTGACGTATCTGCTGTTCCTGGTTAACACCGTGGTTGGACTGATTGTGGCGATATGGAGGATAGTGATAACAGCTCTGTTCAACATCATCCATCTTGGTCGAATCGACATCAGTCTGCTGCACCGGACTGCAGAGTCCTACGATCCAGGTAACCTTATCCCAGGACCAAAAAGGGCATTGAGGAATACGTTATATGGAGGTTTGGGTGCAAAGATTGTTATCAGGGTGACTTAATTAGTAGCTCTGGTCTCCTAGATCGATTTTTTGATAGTGAAAAGACGAAATAACACCAATCAAAATGAAATAAAAGCTATATTGATGGAAAATGTGCGAGCTGTGACTCAGTCTGACTTTATTTCTGTGACCTCACCCAGCCTACAAATACTACACCCACTTCCTGAAGGTGGAGGTCAGTCAGTCCCACCCGGTGATGAAGGCCTTCTGTGGGCTGCTGCTGGACATGATGGTCGAAGGTGGAAGAGCTGGACAGAAGATACGAGACGCAGAAGAAGGTAGAGACCCGGAAATGAAAATGCACACAGTCCGGACATGCATGTAGCCTAGCTTCAGGCTAATGGGTCGCTAAATATCAATGAGCAAACATCTGTAAACGCTAGAAAACCTGGAGGAAAAGTAGAAGAGATGGAAAGTTTTAGATCCTGATCCAAAGAACCACTGCAGTCATTTGTCTCGGAACCCTAAAACCACTTCTGTGCTTCACTGTCAGGACTATGCGTTCACTGTGGTTGTCTAGGCCAGGTTCACACCAAATTAATAATATGATTAAAAAGAACAGGATAAAAAATGTACATGTTGTGGACCCCCATCCCCTCAGTGTGCTGTCTCGTTCTGCCCTCAG
>JAMOIN010000037.1:0-18466 GCA_024666655.1 Dascyllus trimaculatus
GCCGTTTGAACACGTCCACTCCTGAATTGTATATTACACATTAGGTCTTGAGGTTAATGAGGATTTGTGTGGATTTGGTGATTTTACGTGGATCCCTTCACCTCCAAAACTCATTTCGTTACACATGGCGAATTTGCTGAAAATGGCCGCCATGCCACGCTCACACCGTGTGACGCAGCCATGAGATTTTAATAACTTTTCATCCTGAAGGGGTCCAGATGCCACACAGTGAATTTGGTGGGGATGGGATGAAAATCCTGGGAGGAGTTTGTTAAATTCCATTGTCTCAGCACCACATTGTCTAGGGGGCGCTCTGGAGCTGATTGGAATTTCAAGTGTACAGATCTGTTTGTCTGGATAGACTATACATGTGTACCAAATTTCATGTTTGTAGGTCAAAGCAGTGGTTTTTTATGAGTATTTGAATATTTGTAGGGGGCGCTGTGGAGCCGTTTGAACACGCCGCTTCCTGAATTGTATATCAAACATTAGTTTCTGAGATTTGTGAGGATTTGGTGATATTAGGTGGATCCTTTCACCTCCAAAACTCATTTCATTCCATGTGGCAAAATTGGTGAAAATGGCTGCCATGCCACGCCCACACCGTGTAACGCAGCCACAAGATTTTAATAACTTTTCATCCTGGATGGGTCCAGATGACACACAGCGAATTTGGTGAAGATCGGATAAAAATCCTGGGAGGAGTTCGTTAAATTCCAATCCCTGTGCACCACATTTTCTAGGGGGCGCCGTGGAGCTTTTTGAAATTTCAAAAGCAGGAATGTTTTTGTCTCGGGCTACTGTACCTGTGTACCAAATTTCATAGCTGTATGTGAAACTAGCCGTATTAACTCCACTAAAGCCCAATTTTTAAGGTGGCGCTATTGAGTCATTTTGCCATTCATATGTGTAATTCCCCAAAAATATCAAATTTTTCGCCAGTCCTGATGTGTGTGCAAAATTTGGTGAGTTTTTGAGCATGTTTAGGGGGTCAAATTGGGGTTTAATTTGGCGTAAGAAAAATAAAGAAAGAAAGAAAGAAAGAAACTGAGCAGGAACAATAGGGTCTTTGCCCTGCAAGGCAAAGGCAGCGTTCAGTGTTTCACACTGATCGCTGCCCTTTGCCTTTTCGGGCTCGGGCCCTAATAAAGAAAGAAAGAAAGAAAGAAAGAAACTTAGCAGGAACAATAGGGCCTTTGCCCTGCAAGGCAAAGGCAGCGTTCAGTGTTTCACACTGATCGCTGCCCTTTGCCTTTTTCGGGCTCGGGCCCTAAATATGTGCCCCCAGCACATAACAGTCCCAAATAGCTCCAGTTTGTCTCTTCCTATCACACACATCACATTTTTCTGGCTTTAGCAAAACTCGCTTTATTCTGTGGGGGATAAAGGAACCTTTCCCACCTGGCATTGGAGGAGAGACATGGTACACACTGGACAGGTCACCAGTCCACTGCAGGGATAACACAGTAAAACAAACAACACCTCGGCCAGTTTAGGATCACCAGTCAACCTACCATGCATGTCTTTGGACTGTGGGAAGAGGCAAGAGCACCTGGAAAAAAACCCACAGGGGAGAACATGAAAACTCCACACAGATTGGCTCCGTTGACCAGCAGATACAAACCCAGAACTTTCTTGCTGCGAGGCGACAGTACGAACACTGAGGGAGGCACAGTGCCTCCCTCTTGGACACCAAGAATTAAACAAATAAGTAAATAAAAAAGGATTAAACTTATTGGATAAACACCAAGCAGGCACACTTAAAAGTCCTTTGGAGATGTAATTGTTTAACATATATTTACAGGTAATATGTGATATGCAGTATGTGGTAATAAATTAATAATTAATTAATTACATATTTAATCTTTATTTTTGAATGGCAAGGTTTGTGCTTGACAAATTTAGTGTTTTTATCTCAGTGTTTCTAACATCCTGCTGTTGTCCAGCTTTTGCCATTGAAAGTTTTATTGCATCCATCCTGACACCTACAGGCTGACTGAGTATGTTTGACTCCGAGAGATTGAAAAACAACATCCTTTGCACTTTTCATTGTGTGACATTCAATGTATTGTTCTCAGTATGAACCTACTCCCATGACTCATGAATACAAGAATGAACTTTATCTTAATGTTGTGATGAAAATGAATACCTAAAAAGAAATAAAGTAGTACATTTATATACAAGTAATTTCTTAAAAATGAAAATTGTTACAGTTAACTGTGACAGTTCATTTTTCATGTATGTTGATGTACAGCATTCTTATTGTAGGATGAGATCATTTTCTCATATGTGGTTGTTGTGGACTTTGTTCTGTCATCAATATCTTACACAACATAGCAATCTCTGAGTTCATAGGAACCAAAACACACAGAAGGAACGTTGCTGGGTTATAACACAGCTTTTATTCTTTAGATTAAAGACAGTACCAAGTACAGAGCTGACATGCAAAATAGTCTCAATGCAGAATTCATCCAACACATTCCAAATGCTGTGGACGGCAACAGACAAATTCAAAGTGATATGTTTTATCTCTGCAAAAAGCTGGCCAAACCAAAAAGTGAGATCTTCAAAGTGGATTACTCAGCAATGCATGTCGTTCTCGTTGAGGCTTGAGTGCATCATGAGAAGATGAAAAATGTCTGTTTTGTTCTGCTCAAACTAACGTTACTGGATGATGAGTGAATGCTGTGCTATAAGTTCAGCTCTGCAGCTTGTTCAGTCTGATCAGTCTTCAGCACATCCATACAGGCTTCCTCTGTAAGAGTGAAGAGCACAGAGGTGGATTAGGTCAGAGCTGAGTTGAACCACAGGCTAAGTGTGTTGGTCTGGGAGTGTCTGTACTCTACAATGTATTTATAATGGACTCGTGTGAACTCACAGCACTTGTAGAGAGTGTTGAGTCTGGTAATGTCGTTGCGGCTCATTTCTTTGGCCTTGCCAAAGGAGACATTTTCGTTAGGGATGGGGACCATGGTGGGTTTGTTGTTCTTGGAGAAGGCGTATCTATAACAGGACACACAGCAGTTAGACTGAACCACAACACATGCTGCTCACACAGCAGACACAAACACTGTGTGTCAGGGCTACAGCAAAACAAGCAATTCTCACCTGTGGTACTGCATGACAGAGTTGTAATCATAAGGAGTGCCCTGGTTGAGGGTAGCAATCTTCCTGAAGTTGTGTTCCTTTCCTGCAAAAGATAAATGAAAAAACTAAATATAGTGGACAAAGATCATGTTTGTTTGAATTCAACACTTTTCCTCAAAAAGGAGTCCAGTGGCTGGAGGAAGATCCCAATAAACTACAGGGCTCCATGGTTTTATGTTCAGAAGGCTGCAGCCAAACTAGGCGCTACTGGTTTGTATGATCAGGGATCAGGGCTGTGCCAAAATGTGTATCCTTTCACACAATGAGTTCTCTCTGGCAGGGTGATGTTGCAGCTCTGTGTGTCCACTAGAGAGCACCTGGGAGCCACCATAGCTACACTGAATGCATTCTGAGCGGACATGACTCTTGATAAGTGAACAGTTCTCTTCATGTGAAGACTTTTTTTTTAAAATCTTGTATTTTGGTTTCTCTTCTGTTATTTATCATTATTTAAACCACTGCAAATAGAATCACAGCTGCTGAAACCTTCACCTCCTAAACACGTCCAAGGTAATTAACATACGTGGTTGTGTTGTTGTAATATCAGTGTGTTTGTTCACAGAGTTTGTCCATGAAATCTACACGATGCCCATGTAGCTGTTTCAGAGATGCACATCTTGGCACAACATCAGGTCAGTGCTTGATTCTCTAATGCAGCGTTGTGACTAACAAACAGCTCCATTACCAGACTGAACGTTTTGCAGCATGACTTTGATGTGGTTATCCCTGTCAGAACGGGTCTGTTCATGGTTGAATCCCAGAGCGTGGAGTAGCTCATGCTGGACGGTGCCGTGGTAAAGACATCCACGACGGGCCAGGGACACCACCTGCTTACCACCACGACGTCCAACGAATGAGTAGCAGCTGGACAGGATTGGAAACAAGTTAAGAGCGCTCAAGTGTGAGGACTGCTTCAACTCAAGCTGTTCATAATGTGAGGCTCTTACCCGTTCTTGGACTCAATGCTCAGCCAGTCACGGTCACTGCTTCTGCTGGGCCTGAAGCGGATGCAGGAGAAGGAAGAGAAGGACTCCAGTCCCCGAGTGATGATGGCCTTTTCACGAGAGGCTGGCAGGACGACGCCACACAATATTTAGTCTTTTATCCTCCCACAGCACCAGAAACTAGACCTTAAGTTCATTTAGGTCCGGTGTAGCTTCTGGAGTTAGGTAAGTGGTCAAAATGGACCGAGAGCAGATGTGTGCCAGGCTAACCTGAGGGCACTGAACTGGGTTATGGTGTGTTTATACCTTGTTAATAGAACTTTTCACTGGTAAGGGAAACATTTCTTCTCTCAAAAGTTACATAGTGTCCCTTTAGCCCCTTAACATTCATTCACTACTTACTAAGGAGAGTTAAAAGCTTGAAAGCACGCTTAGTGAAGATAGTGTGTAGCACTAAGTGATTATACCTTTTTTCCTATAGTGACAAATATGCACCACTATAGATGTCTGAAAAGGTAAGCACCTACTGCTACTGTGCATGCATTCTCCTTACAAACTGGGGAACTGCTGCTGTTGCTATTGCTGCTGTCTGTTGGCATCTTAAAATGGTTTGCTCCATTTGATCTGAGAGGCTTTGAGCATTCAGCAAATACATTCAGGCCAATAATGCACATTTGCAGGGTTGTTGAATGAGAATTCAAGGGACTCAAGGATAAATTCATTTTTGAAATGCAGATGCGATGAGGGAGTCAGCAGTTACTGTGATGGCTTTGACCTCTTGCTGACTTGTTCTACTTGTACATCTTGTTTAAGTTGACATATCAGTCTTAGTCAAGCTCAATCTGACACTTACAGAACTGGTTGGAGATGTAATAAGGAATGTAGACCTTCCCATCGGTCCACTTGCCCCACAAGCAGCCTCGGCTGGTGCAGGGGTCAGCATTTCTCTCAGCCTCGCTGTCGATGGCGATGTCTCCCTCAATCAGGATGGGCTCGCCATCAGCACGGACTGCAACACATTGTACAGCAACATAACCACCTGTACAACGGCTGCCAACAGTCAAAGAAAACGTGTTAAAGCAGCAGCTCACACTCACTCAGATTACTGTTGGCTCTCTCCAGAAGTTCAGAGACAGAAAGTTCCTCTGCTCAGTGACATGGACAACAGCACAATGTCACTTCACTGCATAACAGCACACCAGAACAACACCAGAACTGAGCTTTCCAATATAATTGGTCTGATATGTAGAACAGATTACGTACCTGTCTTCAGATTCACGGAGGGATTAGAGGAGAGAAAAAAACTTATTAGAAATTCATAGAAACACATGACATGAAATCAGCTTAGACTGAAGAGACGTCCTCAGTCAAATAACCAAATATTGTGTTGTTTCCTCCATGGAAACAACACAACCGTGACTAGAAAGAAACCTCGTTTTTTTTTACACAGTATGACACAGTTATGAAGGCATAAATCAATGGTTGTCACACTTCCATGAATACTTTATCTGTTCAGCACTCCCAGAAAGTAGTGACATACACTTTCTACATTAAAGAACCGAAAGCTTTAAGAGAAACCTTCATCAAGTCATCATCTGTGACAATTGAGAATGAGAACAGTCACCACAATGCTTAAAAACTTAACTGAGTTGGGAAGAAAAGTTCAGAATGATCTCTAACGGAATGTGAAGCTGTCATAACGAGGAGAACATGTCAGGCTTCACATGTGAGACAGGAGGCCTCTGGTGTTTATGACTGTGACAGTCAAGTTCAGAAATGCAGTTTATAGCATCTAGAAGTGTGAGCCAGGTATCACACTGTGATCCTACCTCACTGTCAGCCCAACAGCAGGCAGACAGCAGCAGCAGAGCCAGAGCTGAGAACCTGAAAACAGACATGCGAGCCATCCCAGCAGACCTGCAGAACACAAACAGAAATCAGTCACAGCCTCCACTCAGAGCAGAGACACAGAGTCCAAACTACAAACACTCAAATAAACCTTCCTGCACTGAAACACAGTGCACACCTCACTGCACTCTGCTGCAGACATTTGCAGCTGAACTCACCTGTGTAGATGCAGTGGTGAAGTGGAGGTCTGACTCCAGGGTTTTATATATGTTCATCTGTATCAGTAAGCCCAAATATGGATTATCTGAGCAAGAATGGAACCCAAAGAATCAGCTAAACTTACAGGCTTATCAGTCACATGTTGCATAGACAAGCATATAGACACAATCATCTCCCTAGGTGGGAGAAATGACACCTGTTGCATTTATCATTATGGTGTACAAAGTACATAGAATTCCAATGGGAAATGGTGTTATGTTTGTAATGTTAATGTTATGTTATGTAAAAAAATAAATAAATAAGGAAATGGTGTTATGTTTTGCGTATATATGTAGAGTACCAGTAAAAAGTCTGGACACACTTCCTCATTCAATGGTTTTTATTTATTTGAATCATTTTCTACACTGTAGATTAATACTGAAGACACAAAACTATGAAAGAACACATATGGGATTATGTTGAAAACAAAAAGTGTAAAACAAACCAGAATATGTTTTAGATTTTAGTTTCTTTGAAGTAGCAGTCTTTTGCTTTGATCACAGCTTTGCACTCCTGACATTCTCTCAATCAGCTTCATGAGGTCGTCTCCTGGAATGACTTTCCAACAGTCTTGAAGGACTTCCCAGAGGCGCTGAGCACTTGTTGGCTGCTTTTCCTTCACTCTGTGGTCGAGCTCATCCCAAACCATCTCAGTTGGGTTAGCCATGCTGGTTAAGTGTGCCTTGAATTTTGAATAAATCACTAACAGTGACACCTGCAAAGCACGCCCACACCATCACACCTCCTCCTCCATGCTTCACGGTGGGAACCACACATGCAGAAACCATCCACTCAAGTTCTCTGGTCTCACAAAGACACTGCAGTTGAAACCAAAAATCTCAAATTTGGACTCATCAGACCAAAGTACACATTTTCACTGGTCTAATATTCATTCCTTGTGTTTCTCTTCTTCTTCTTGTTCAACCTCATTAGTGGCTTCTTTGCAGCAATTCCACCATTAAGGCCTGATTCACACAGTCTCCTCTGAACAGTCGATGTTGAGATTTGTCTGCTACTTGAGCTTTGTGAAGAATTTATGTGGGCTCTAACCTGAGGTGCTGTTCATTTGCAGTTTCTGAGGTTGGTAACTAATGAACTTACCCTCTGCAGGAGAGGTAACTCTGGGTCTTCCTCTCCTGGGGCGGTCCTCAGCCAGTTTCATCATAGCATTTGATGATTTTTGCAACTGCACTTGAGGATACATTCAAAGTTCTTGAAATTTTTCAGATCAACTGACCTTCAGTCAGATCAATTGACTGTCTTTAAAATATTATTTTTTGGGGGAAGATTTTTGAAGCTTTTTATTAGATAGACAGAGTGAAAGGGGGTAGAGAGGAGAGAGACATGCAGCAAAGGGTCGTGAGCCGGACTCGAACTCACGACCGCTGCTGGCGACCTGCGCCCATGTGGTAACGCCTTAACTCAGTGAGCTATACGGCGGCCCAGATCAATTGACTGTCTTAAAGTAACGATGAACTGTGGTTCTCTTCACTGAGTTGAATGGTTCTTGCCATACTATGGATTACAACAAACAAGGCTATCCACTGTGTAATAACCCTACCACTGCACAACAAAACTGATGGTCTCAAGCACATTAAGAAGGCAAGTAATTCCAGAAATTGACTCGTGACAAGGCACACCTCCTCTGGGAGGCCCATGGTTCAGAGCTTTTGACCACATAAGGGGGACCAACACAATATTAAGCAGGTGGTCATAATCTTATGCCTGATCGATGCATCACTAACCTGCAAAATGTTTATTGTTTGCTGTTTCTTTTATCTTTTCTCTCTCCCCTTACCCCAACCAGTCGAGGCAGACAGGGTGGCTGTCTCCCTGTTGGAGGTTTCTCTCTACACTACTGTAAGGTCTTGTCCTTACTATGTGTAAGTGTCGAGAGATGACATATGTTGGTATGATATACAAACAAAAATGAATTGAACCAAATCAACCAGCTTCATCATGCGCTTACCTGGAATGGTTCCAAATTAACCATTGCAGGTAAGCACGTGACCTGGAATGGTCTAACAAGTAACACATAGCCTTAATAAAAGTTGACTGTTGAATTTCTTACTTTCTTCAAGATATTGAGACTGTCACTTGTGTGGAGGTAGTGTTGTACCAACAACAGTGCATCGTTACTTAAAGACATGAGTCATACAAACCATCAAACTCTGTCATGAAACTGGTTCACATAGGACCCACTCCAGGAAGGGAAAACCCAGAGATCCCTCTGCTGCAGAGGAGAAGTTAATTAGAGTTAGCAGGCTCAGAAATCAGTAATTAACAGCAGCTCAGATTAGAGCCTACATCAGTGCTTCTCAGAGCTCAAGCAGCAAACACATCTCAACATTTGCTCTTGGTATGAGACTGTGAATCCTGTCTTCATGGTGAAAGTGCTGCAAAGAAACCACTACTGAGGGAGACTAAGAAGAATAAGAGAAGAAGGTAGTAAGGAGCGGGATAGCAGATGGAGAACAGACCAAGAATATACGAGAGAACAATGAACATTTTTTAGGTCAGTGAGGTCAGCAACTGCAGATCAGAGACGTTTAGCTCCAGATCCAGAGACATCATCAGATAAAGCAAAACACTACAGGAGAGAGAAGACACAAAGTTCCTGATATGTAATGGTGGTTTATACATATCAGGAACCCATACTGGGTTTATACAGTTATAAACCACCAACTGTATGAAAGAAAGAGAGAGGAGAGTAGGGGTGATGCACCCAGTATGGAAAGTCCCCCTGCAGTCTAAACCTATAGCAACTATTAAACTGAACATTTTAACTGATTATAACTAGATTTTAAAGTTTCATTTGGTGTTCTTCATTGTCAATATAGGTAAAAAGATTAAGCTGAAGAGACCTGAAATGTGTTTTATTCTCTAATGAAGACACAAAGCAAAACATTTATGTAAACTGACTTAACAGTAATAAAGTATGCATTGTTCTTTCATGACAAACATGCAAAATATTTTATGGATTATTTCCATTTCCATGCATCTTTTGAGGAACATGATGATGGAGCATACTCAAGGTGTGCTTCATAAAGAAATCTGAATAGGAGGCACACTGAGGTGGGTTCTTCACTTTATCCGTGACAATGCTGTCTTTCAAGATGTTCTCTGCTTTTGTTGATTTTTCTGAAGGTGTTCTCATTTTCATCATCATTCTCTGAGTGTAACAGACAAGGACAAACACATGTAATATCTGTAAGCTGTCATCCAGTTTTACTGGTGATTCAAGATTTACTTGTATAATCAATGTAGCCACTAAGCACAAACAACTTAAAATGGAAAACAAAGCCATTCACATGCCTTACTCTTGAAGTTCAGACAGGAAACCTTATCAGATTTGAGCTATTTATTTAAGACTGAAATGCATTTTGTGTTTGACGGTGACTCTGCTTGAGTGATACTCTGGAATGATCTCCGCAAGCATGACAAAGAACAGTCCCTGAGATCACAATCCCTCCGACAGAGCCTGATATTTACAATGTCTAAAAGAATACAGAATGGAACAGTCTGAATAGGCAGCAAATCTATACATGCACAGATCTTTCTTATAACAGGTATGAGGCTGTGGAGGAGGAGGAAAAAGCTGACGATTGTGAAGGCTGATGCAGCAGCAATGTGGCATGCATCTAACTATGGTTGCTGGTGTGTCTAATTTCACGTTTCTGACTATGGTGCTGTCAATAACCAGATCCTTTTTCTCAGCAGGGGTGTTGCTGAGTGGATAAAACCGATTAGAAATGTGAACAGGGGGTGGCTGGTGAACTGTGGGCTTATGTCTGGGACTATGCAGTCACCCACGCCTTGCTTCTCGGCTGCTTAGCCGGCTGCTTAGGAACTGCCGAGGGACAGCTAAAAGGAGCTACGCAAGGTCACTAGCAAAAGTATCTCTATCTCTGCATGATGTAAAAGGCAAGTGGTGGTTCTTTTCTTTGTAATTAAACAAACTCTGATCATGTCCAGAAAAGTTCACTGAAATAACTGATTGGAATCTGGTAAAATGCTGCAGTGTCAAAGAGATTGTGGGACAGGCTTAAAGCTAATAGTCAAATGTACTGACATTGGTTAAGTATCAAATTATATTATTATTATTATTATCAGTTTTAAGTAATAGTTACCTAAACTATTAAAGTAGAAACTAATTCTGAGTCATCAGGTTTGATGGCATTAGGGACTTTGCAGGTTCCACTGTTCTATAGGATTTATTCAGCATTCAAAGCTGCACAGGCTCATGTTTTCAGCGCGCACACACCTGAATGTATTTGTTTGAAACAAAGAACAAAACCTTCGCCTTTAAGAAAGTGGCCTTGTGAGTAACCTGGGTGTGACAAAGGTATAGGCCCTAGTTGTGGGAAGTGAGCAACTCTCTCCATTCACATGATGATAAAGACCAAGTAGCAGTTATAAGCCAGACTACAGTAAAGACATTTTGCATGACACCAGAGGTCCGCCTGCCGTGGTTAAGAGCCATGGATCTGGAAAGGTAAGCCTCGATTTCTGGCATATCACCACATTTTTACCTATTTGCAGTTTAGTGTTTGTTTGTGTATGTTACCAGCATTTACTATGTGTGCTGGCAGTGCTTTAAAACACACACACACACACGCGCGCGCACACACACACGCACACGCACACACACTGCAGCCAAAAATAATTTCACTGACTAAATATTTTTACTTCCTCAGTAGACCATAGAGATAAGTAAGGCCATCAATTCAGTATCACTCCAGGCAAAAGCAAATCAAACTGGGGAAGTGTGTGTGTGTGTGTGTGGGGGGGGGGGGCATATAGCATTTACTGTATGCCGGCTCATATAGTAAATGCTGGAACCATACATAGTCACAGACCTTTTCAGGGTAAAATATGTTAGGGTGGTGGCAAACAGAAAAACACTGAGTTGAGATTAGAATGAATATGTACTTTTATTTATTTTTTAGTATTTCATCAAGCTGGGGTTAGGGTTAGCAAGCATTATTCATTTCAGTTTAGGATAATAAGAATAGTCAGCTCCATTGCCTGTACTTTTCCCTTTTCTTTTGATCAGCACAAAAGCAAAATTGATTAAATGAAGAATTTGATTAAAGCTCATTCAGAAAACACAAGATGCATTGCTGGCTTTGTGTGTAGATAAAAAGCTGTCTAGCTGCTTCTCGTCTACTTGGTTTCCTGTTGGAAACAGAAGGAAAACAATAGAAATAATGAATGAATTTGCATGCATGTGCGAACACACATGCTGACATGCACATACAGTAAGACATTTGAAACCTAGAGAGTTAATATGAAGTAAAAAAAAGCAGAATTTTGCTCTGATAGTTCAGTGGTTAAGATCACATATCCACTATATCTCTGGTTCAATGCTTTCTGTCATCTAATATTGTGTATAATGTCACACTAGCAACTTCATAATGCCCTTATTACATCCACCTGCATTTCAGGTCTGTATCTGCCAGGCAAAATGCCGAGCAAACAAAGTTTCAAGGTAGCATCAGTGTGACCAGACTGACTCCATCAATGTAACATTGCTGATTGACATACTTGGCAAGTTGCAGATATGTTGAGGCTGAAGGTATCAGTCAGATATAATTGGATGTGAACCCCAGTCACTAGTGTATATAGATCTGTCATCTACTTCAGCCACCTCCTGCTGACTGTGATGCAATTCATATGTGCCATTATAATCCTTCAACACTTAGTTGTAAAGGGACATAATGGAACATAGGATTAAGTTATAGCTAGAAAAAATAACCACTTACTTGCATTTCTTGAAGAACTGATCTCTTTACACAGGCTTCACTGCAGGCATATTTGCAGTTGAATCTGCAATAAATTAAATAATGTAAGCAGGTAGTTCTTTAGTTTGGAACGTCATGATAAATGCTGGAATACTAACAAAACCTGCACACACATCCACCAGGCTGGAATCCTAAGGGTAGAAGTAAAACTATTAAAAATTACATTTGTGCATAGAAAATAAACATTTGTGCTTAAACTGTTTTTGAGAAATTAAATAATAAAATTTCAAGTGCATGACTTTTATTTCAGTAGCCTATTAATAAAGGACTTATCTGCACACTCTTAAAATTCAAGATTCCCAACACTTAAATAAATGCATGGCTTCAAGATTTAAAAAAAAAAATCTAATTCACTGGTTTATATAAACCTTTTAAACTGCAAACATTATTTTGATGAGCTGTACTGAAATAGGAATGTTGGTAATTACAACAACGTAATATTGTTTGTAATCTAAACTCAAAATACTGCATTAATTGATTTTAAACTACGGTAAATGGAAGTCCAGGTAACTTTATGAAATTGACCTGATAACTTAATTCCCCTATCGAGTCCATGTCTTAAAATGGCATAGCTTCAAATAAGGGCGCCCTGATAGCCTAATGGTTATGTCGCGTGACCCAAGTGCAGAGGCGTAGCGGTGGTCCTGGGTTCGACCCTGACCTCAGGTGTTTACCGCATGTCCTTCCCTACTCTCTCCCGTCTCCGATTCTATCCACTGTCCTATCTAATAAAAAAAAAAAGGCACAAAAGGCCAAAAATAAATCTTTAAAAAAAGATTGGTAAATAAAAATATATTCGACTATAGAGGAAAAGTTAATTCCCTTAACTCTATGTAGATTGTGGTTAAACATGATTTAGAAATCATTATTACTATCACTATTTTTTAGAAGTTGTCTTGACTCAAAAATGCTACAAACTATTGTGTTTATTTACTTTTTCATTATTTTGGTGAGCTTCATAAAAACAACAATGCTGCTTAATTCATTCTCAGATTGTGAACATTGTGCTCATTAAAATATTGCACAAACATTAACAAATGCAGAGAAATGAGTCATTAATTTGGAGTCCTTTGGACGTCAGTGGGCTGCTGAAGCAGATACTAAAACACCAATGATTTAACCCTCAAAAGCAGTGTGAGCACAGTTTTTTTTTCCAGTACAAACAAAACATTTCTCTTAATATCCTGATCAAATGGGAGGCCGACTTCAAAGAGAACCAAACTAGTGCACTTTGTCCTGTCCACTTAGATTGTCAGTCACATTATATCTGTATTTTCAGATGAGTCTGAAAAACTGGCTCATGAAAACAGAAGATAATGGAGATCTTTTAAATTAACACTTCTTCTGGGTGTTTGGGTGAATGCTTTTTTAAACGTGTGTGAATAAATATGTGTGTTCTTGCAGGTTGCCTAGCTAAATGTGTTAGTGTGTCCATAAGGAAGAGAAAAGAGATAGAAGAGCAACAACAACAGGAGACAGAGGGGAGGGGTACACCTGCAGGTCAGGAGAGAACAGAGGACAGGAAGGAAAGGTAGGACCCTCCAGAGAACAGCACAGACAGTCTGGGTGGGGCCCTAACAGTGGATCTGAGGTTGTTTTATCCTACCTTTTCACCAGCATGTCTAAATGCAGATCTAGCATTTCACTACTGCTGACAAAAATCCTGGAGGTAAGAGGCTCGTTGTGAAAAAAGGTACGTACTGCAGCGATAAAGGCGATTCACTCGAAGAATGTCATTTGGACTCATCTCTGTGGCTCTCCCGACAGCTACATTCGGATTAGGAATGGGAATGATGGTTGGCTGCCTGTTTCTAGAGAAGGCAAACCTGTGGTGCAAACAAACAAAAGTAATGAGAAGTTTGATCTTTGGTTTTGGCCTTTACCAGCTACTGAAACAAAATATATTTATCAGCTAGATGCCTAGCTTTGGGCATTCATCCAGTACCAATCCACAGCATTTCAAGCCCCTTTACAGAATAAAGTGAAGACTTTATAAAATTAGAGAGAGAAACCCAACCAATCCAAACAAGTCCCTTTTAGCAAGCTGTTTCACAACAAAATCTACACCGGACACATCAATTAACCACACCAGATTGTTAGAGACATGTGCAGGTCCTCCATCATTATCTTTATGGACACACACAAGGGCACTGGGATGATATGATGGGCAGTTGTCCCTGTTTTTATTGTGTCATGGACCAAATAATTTATAATAAAATGGAAAATAAAAATGAAAAATAAAGAGGTTTTTCACTGGAAAAAATGCCCCTCCCAAAACAAGAAAAAAAACTGATTTCAAGGCACTTTTACCTTGAAATAAGTGAAAAGATCGCCTCTCAGTTTGTCTTTGTCCGACTGCACAAAGTTATCATCATCTTCACCTAAACTTTAGAATAACTGTTTGCACAGAGTAAGTACTTGCATTGCACTGACTACACCATCCAGTAAATCTTGGAATGTACATGTGCACATAAGAGCATTGTTGTAAGACAGACCTGAAAAACCTGAAAGACCTGTCTTTTGAGTTATTTATTATGTATGACTATACTGTTACAGCTTTTTCAGTGAATGAACAGAGATGTTACCTTCCATAGTGCATGACAGAGTTGTAGTCATAGGGAGTGCCAAGGTTATTTGTATTGATTTTCCTGAAGTTAAACTCCATTCCTGTAGGAGAGTCACACAATCAATCAATCAAGTTCTGTCTCTTGCCTCAGGCTGCTATCCAGTGGTTAAGTCAAGTGGCTAAAAAGTTCAAGTAGTGAAAGAGGTATTGGTGATATCTGCAGATCATTATTTAGAGTTTTAATAAGCACATCACTCATGTACCCAGTTGCTGTATAAATACTGAAAGTCAAGCCATGATTTTGTTTATCAGTGTGTACCCTCCATATTTCACCTGTGTCAGTGATAATGGTCAGTTATATTAATTGCAATACCCGACTTTGGTTGTTTCTATTTTTTGCAAAAGCATGATTAAAGCTTGATCTATATTCTGCATAGTGAAAACCTTTTCAAAGTACTTGGTGAAGTGTGTGTAATGTGACCCACCAGGAATGACATTCTGCAGTTGGATGCGAACATGCTGGTCCCTGTCAGACCGGGTCTGTTCATGGTTGAAGCCCAGGGCATGGAGCAGCTCGTGTTGGATGATCTGCTGGAAAACGCAGCCCCGGCGGCTCAGTGACACTACCTGTCCACCGCCACGACGTCCCACAAAAGAGAAGCACCTGGAAAAGAGCAGTAAGTAAAACCACCTGGCAGTAAGTCTCAGCAGCCTCTTGATGTCTGACCAGCCAGTAAACTCTAGTGACTACGTTGCATTCAAGTAGGTACTCTGTGTGGGGGTCTTACCCTGAGCGAGACTGGATGTCCACAAAGTCTCTCTGTCTGTTCGCTGGCGTGAAGCGGATGCAGGTGGACCTTGCAAATGAGCGCAGACCTCGGATAATTGTGTCTCTTTCTCTTTGGGCTTGACAGTGAAAAAAACAAAACAACGACAAAATAAAAACCAAAAAACCTCCCAAAAACCCACTGTTGTCATTTTCTAATTTATTCTACCATCATGTTAAAAAGAAGACTTTTAGCAGCAAAACTCTACCATTGCTACAACTACTATTTCAACTATTACTAAGGTCTTATCTAGACCCAGTGTTTCCACTCGTCTTCACAATCATAAATTATTACAATTTGTCACGCATCACTGCCTTTGAGTAAATGTTTCAAATATCCATAATCCATAATAATGTGGCTTGCCCTATTCTTTATCCTTCTGTTTTCCTTTTAGTGGTATATGCATTTTTTATGGTTTTAACAGAGTTGGGAGACATCAAATTTGGATCAGAAAGGTTAAAGAGCACAGTAGTGTCTGTACATGTTAAAGTGGAAAATGTTATAATATACAGGTACCTCCAGTCAGAGTTAATGCTGATTACAGTGGCAACATTCAATCAATTATCTGGGAGTTAACTTGGTACATCACAATTGTAACACTGTAAAAGTACAGACAAATACTGTGACCACAGATGAAAGTATTTTACTGTAATTTTACAGAAGCATTTATTACAGTGTGGGAGGTGGCTGTGATCTGCTCTATAACGGAGATGAAAAATGTCTACAGCCAGGTCAAAGCATTCTGACAGATGAGTTTAAACATGTGTCTGATAGATAACCCAGGTTGAATCAAAGTCTTTCTTCAGTGAGTGCAGGACTTTTTTCATTTCAGGCTCTTTTCCCTGGGGATTGAGGCTCCGTCTCATGCATTGTGTGGGAGGCATTCTTCAACAGCATGTGATATAGGTGAGTTGAACTGAAAATTAAACTTACTGACAGAGAACCAAAACAACAGCCTTGTTTAGACTTACAGTACTGGTTGGCGATGCGATAAGGAACATAGACGTTTCCATCCCTGGCTTTAGGCCACAGGCAGCTTCGAGCCCGATTAGTGCAGGGATCAGCATTTTGAAGACCTGTTGGCATTGCTATGTCTCCGAACATCACCAGAGGGTCATTGAAGTTCTTTCCTGCAAAATGTCATTAGGAAAATGTCTTTACTTCACGTCCTGAATACAAGACCTCTGTTTCCAAGGTTAAATATGTGCGTCTTGTTCTCAGTCACATGGCATGATAATTTCACCAAAGAGAATGGATTAAGCAGATGCAGTGGAGATAAACATACCAACATTAACATTGGCCTTCTCTAACAGCGAGGAGATACTGAATTCATCATCTTCAAAGGTGTTGCCTGTGGACACAGTTTTAGGGTGATGAAGGATATATCAAAAATAGGCATCATTTTAGAGTAAAGCTATATATGATATATACATTCCAGTACCTCCATTAATATATTATTTGTTGAAATATTTGCACAAAACAGTCACTCAATAAATAATATGGGTTAGAATATTTCCTTGAAGACAATAAAAAAAATATATAACCAAAGTCGACATCACAGTGAATTTTAGTATTGCATGTAGTATGACAAAGTAAAAAGTAGTCTTACCCAAGTTTTCATCACTCTTGTCAAACGAGGTCTGAAATAAAGAAGTTAAGGCATAAACTGTAGCATTTTATTCCACATTTGCATGCCCATCAGTTAAGATTAAAGAGGTAATACCACGTAAAAACTACAACTATTAAATGATAGGGGGTTGCTGAAGGAGAAAAGTTACCCTGGTAGTTGTTAAATCCTTAATAAATGAATCTTCAACTGATGATCTCTGTATGTTTTGAGGAATCACTGCATTCCATTTCAAAATGTCTTAGACAATAATACATCTTTACTGAGTTAGACACAAATGAAATGTGTGTCCATGTTAATGCAGAGTGTGTGCTGGTGTTACCTGTAAAGTGAAAGCATGGACAGAGCAGAGGAGCACACTGAGCACAACAGTCTGGAGTATCATGGTTAGTTATTGGACGGCAGCAGCAGGCCAAGAAAGCACCTGTGGAAACACAAGTGTTCAAGTTTATATAGATGGGAAAGCCAACTGACTTTCACCCTAATATGGCATACTGCTCAAAAAGACTTACTGTCCCAACTGGAAGTGGCAGTTATTGCCTAAAAGGAACTGTGGCTTCAGTACATTGAAATACATTTCAGTGGCTATGGTTGCCAAACAATGTATCTTAACACTGATTAAAAAAGATGAAGAGCCCACATTTTCATTCTGTTTCACACCATAGTGTCGACATTACACAACCTTTGTGTGGTTAAAATTAGAGATGCAGTTATTTTGTGTATCTGATACTTGTGCAAATTGAACGGACTGTTGCAGTATGTGTTTGGTTTACACACAGTCTTTCAAAAGCAGGAACAGTGACAAGAGGATGAAGGAAGACACGTCCAGCTTTGCAGGAAGCATTTACTTGAAACTATTGAAGTTAGAATTATGGGTGTATTAATGGGTAACAAATCATTTATTAACTAAAAGCCATTAGCAAAAATGTTTTTCAGTAGGCAGATTGGGGAAATGCCTTAGTTGGGGCTTTTCCTCCCCCAGTATGACACTTGCTTTGTCGTTTCCACCAGATCTTTAGTTCTCTTTAGAAAAATAATACAAAATAATTGGATTTCATTCAGTTTCACAGTTTGCACATGTACTTAACCTCTGTGTGGTGAAAATCAGAGGTGCAGAGTTGCAAAAGCCTATTTTGTGTGTGCAGTACTTCTCCAAACTGTGGGCACAGTTGCACTATGCATTGTGTTCACACAGTCTTTCAAAGTCTTGTAAAAACCGGAACGGTGATGGAGTTAAAAAAATATAAAGAAACACAGGTTGCATGTTGTTGTCTGCACCAGTATTTTGCTCTTGAGCTATTAAACTATATTTGTCATTAAAATGTTTTAACATTGTCTGATACTGGCCTGATAAAAAACATAAATGTGCCGACTCTTCCTTGTAGTCCTGTTACTGAGATCCTTTACCTAAATATAAATATAGTAGTAAATATAGCAGTATCACA
>JAMOIN010000551.1:0-107666 GCA_024666655.1 Dascyllus trimaculatus
TGTAAAAGAGTGAAGTCAGACATCGCGGGAAAGGGGGAAGGATGGAGTGGCAGGAAATGTATCAGTGCAAACCTTTATTTTAAGACAGTAAAAACTCTCAACTGGGTAGCATGAAAGAGAAAATGTCTCCCTTATTAAATTCCAGCCTATACTTTGTGATTTCAAGCAGTGTTAAAGTAAATGTGGGCTCAAAAGTCCACGAGAGATGAATCAGGGAAAAAAGTCCAGCTTTTAATCTGTTTAATCAAATGCACAAACACATGTGTGGGCAAGGACCTACTTACACAGGCACAACACACAGAGTAGAAAGTGCAGAGTTGGCAGGGCGGACTAATTTATGCTTGAGTGCGGTTCAATTAAGGCAGATGTAAGGAACTGTTCCCCAGTCTCAGCATGTGCTACCCTGTTAAACGCAATGCAGAGCGCACACATCCTCTCTCTGTCACACACACACACACACACACACACACGCACACACGCACACACACAATACAGAGGACTTAAAAAAATTCATTAATGAAGTTGGAATTGTTCACTGAGACATAGGATGTGTACAAACACAAGAATGCCATGGCAACACAGAGGACACTGGATGCCAGAGTGCTGGAACCCAACTAAAAGGCTCTGTGAAAATGGATTGTGGCTTCCGTCAGAAAGGCTGGTGTGAAGCTTTGACACAAAGCAGAAAAAAATACTGTTTTTTATTTGCTTTGTATGAAAAGAACAAAACCTCCTGACTGCTTAAATAGAGCAGAACAGCAAGGTCAGTGGCAGCAACATCAGACGGACCAAACAAGAACCCCTGATGGACCATTATTGACTGAAGTAACATCCCCTTTGTACCGGGACCCGTTGGCTGTCCATGGTCAAACCTGCAATCAAATAATTACATTACCTATGCAGCTACATGACCGCATTCCCAATTATGTACTGAAAGAACTGTGTTTTCTCCTGGTAAACTAACAGCATGATGTAGTAGGAAACATTTTCACTTTCAAGAGCAACAAAGTCCACATTGGGGTGCTGTTTGCATATCACAGGGCTCTCACTTGGGAGACTGGGGTTCCTATCCCATGTGGAACCATTATTCCTAAACTTAAAAGTGTAAAACGCAAGATTCTGAATGTAAATATCTTAACACAGCAGCAAACTATTATCTGCTATGTAGCATATAGTGGAGCCATGATGTCCCTTGCAGAGACTGAAGTATGCCTTCCTCTCTACGTGTTGCACTCAGACTATCTTTAGTGCACGTGGGTCCCTCCCTTTGAAACCATTAGTCCTTCCTGGACTTGTAAACAGACCAAGAGTGTGTTTAATTTATGGGCACCTGTTTCATTTCAGCTCCGTCTCAAACGCTGTTTTGAAGCTCTCCTCTGCCACTTCTTTTCGACTCGTGTCTGTTTAACTCTGGTGTTGGTGTGTCTGTTTTCACACATGGGTCCACTTGGGTCCGTTTACAAGCAGATCCGTTCTGTCCACAGGTGTCCTCTGGTCCAGTGGACCGTGGAAAGGAAGACTTATTGGGACGACATGAATTGAATTGAATTGTGATGCCCGACGCTTATTTTTGTCGGGCTTTTTGTGTGCCAATATTGTGCAGTCTAAGCCGGCATTAGTTGGATTTTGGCCTCAAGACTAAGATCTAAGGCGTATGCACTCCTATAGCTTAAGCTGCTATCCAGCTCTTTATCAGAGATGAAAGCTTTGCTCTGAGCAATTTCACATTTAAGATGTTTTAAAACAGATCTAGTTCTATAAAATACCAGTTTGCAATCTGCATATGTCTGAGCTGCATTAAAGTTGAATTAGTGTGCTTCTGCAGAGCAAACACAAGCCAAACAATGTAGAATCACTAAATGTGGTAATTTTCTATGACAATAAGCCCTTTTTAACAAAGGCATTCAATATTAAAGCTCAATAATTGTCAGTAATATAACAGCGATAATTGTTTCCCATCTTCTCTTGGCGAGTGGCATATTTAACATACACACACTTTCCTCCAACCACTCAGTCCTTCCATCCATCTAAGTCTGCGCTCTCATATGTCCTTGTTACTGTACAGCTTTAGTTTTTCTAGGTCTTACTTAATTCCCTGCCTCTCGCTCTCCTTCTCTGTCTATATCTTTCCCCGCTTCCTCCCACATCTTATTGCTCAGAGCAAACAATTACTTGCCTTGTTTGAGATACTCTGGACGAAAATAAATCTGAATAAATGTAGGGATCTCAGTTGCTACAAGAATGTAATGCGGGTGAGGGAGGACCAGATGAAGAAAAGCAATAAGAGGTATACAAAGAGCATGTCACTGCTGCTGAGCATCAGAACAGCCCTCTCTGTCTGTTTTCGCCTTGCATACATACATACAAACACACCATTATGTTCGTCCACATATTCCCAAAAATGTCCCTACAGGCAAGGAGGAAATAGGTTATTTTCTAGTGGCTTACTAAAGAAAACATACAATCCTCTCAGACCCGAGGGCTTTTTAGTGTTTCTGTGAAAAAATAAATAAATTTCCTGCTTTTCCCTGCATCTCTGCTTTATCCTTCTGTGCATTTTTATATTTGTTTCGCTGTAAATTATTACTGGATCTCCTTATATCATCCATCCTGGTCCATCATTTACTGTGACCTCCATTTGAGGCTGTTTTTCCGACTGCAATTCTAAGATCTTGGAAGAGATTTAAAGGAAGCCAGGGAAATTTAAATTGCAAATAAGATTCTGCAAGACTCTTGAGGATGCATATGCACGATTATTTAAAACATTTATAGCATTTCTGACTTTTACTTTACAGTGAATGAATAAGGGAAGAAAAGTGAGGGACAGAGAGAGTACAGTGTGTGGGGAGGAGTGTTCATGGGAATGAATTGCATTAACCCTTTGATGGTACCATACAGAGGGATAAACAAACATATATGGGGCACTAACAACAACAAAAAAGGGATTTTCCTACTAAACAACTGACTGATAGTATGAGCTTTTACTGAGTGCAAGGCTCATTTACAGTTTGTTTGTTTTTTTAACAGTAAATATATACTTTTAACAGCCTGTAAAAACAATGTGTCACATGTACATTAAATTTTTAAAGAAATGAACAAAATTAAGTCATAAAACTAACTAAAAATAATATAATTTCAACACAAATTGCTGTGGCGTTTTCCTACAACTTTCAGTTTATATATATACACCATTTGGAGGAATGAAAGTTGCACTGCACTGAAATAAAAACGTTTGTCAGTGCTCATAAACTGGTGTTGGAGTCAAAAGTGACATTCATGAATCATCTATTGTCACTATCAGTCTTCCTTTATCTGATCACTGACATTCATTAAAAAATGACAAGAAAACGCACAAAAAAAAATCATACTTGGAACCCCCCCCCAGATTTAAAAACAAGTAGGAGTTTACAGTGGACCACAGGATGTGATGGACCGTTTTTTTTTCCTGCTGGTGCTCCTGTGATGTATGGCTAGGAATGGGAGGGCTAATGCCAACAGCATTGTCGTTAAAATCACCCGTTTGGGATCATTTTGGTTTCCCGGTAAAGTATGAAAAAGAAGTAAAACAAGTGGACAAGACCAAAGCCGTAACCTGCGATAAAGTACAATGTTTATTATTTGTCATAACTCTGGTTTTACTTGGCCTGTCAACACAATTCAAAAGCTGGTAGATAGTGTGAAATCCACACAAGTTGAAACAGAGACTCAGCGAGGCTGCTCCTTGCTGCTACGTCATCTTAAATTATCATTTTGACGCACCAGCGCTTCCATCATCTACAGAGAGTTCCGTACCGAACCATGACCAGTTTTGGTGATTCAGTTGCACACCAAAATAATAGCTATGTTAGTCCACAACGCAAACCATCTCACTTTTACAATATTGTAGGGCTGTACAGTTGTAAGACCACATTTTTGCTTACTTTTTTGCCTATTGCTTTTTATTGACTGCATCACATGACTTGCAAGTTTCCTATGAGGTGACTCGCATGTTTCTTATGCTTTTCACAT
Organism: Dascyllus trimaculatus; assembly: GCA_024666655.1. Classification (NCBI taxonomy): domain Eukaryota; kingdom Metazoa; phylum Chordata; class Actinopteri; family Pomacentridae; genus Dascyllus; species Dascyllus trimaculatus. The sequence continues at coordinate 4,009 of JAMOIN010000551.1, forward strand.
ACACTGATCAGGCATAACATTATGACCACATGCCTAATATTGTGTTGGTTATGTGGTCAAAAATGCTCTGAACCATTGGGCATGGACAAGAGGTCCATTTATCCTCAGGGCGTAAAATTATTCACACTTCTTATTTTGACATTTTGTTGAGTTTTCAGTCACAATCCTGCCACAACAGCCCCTAAAAAGAAACATTTATCTCACTATCTTGTGACTGGTTTTGTAAAAATAATACATTCTGAGCTGTGGACCAACAAGCTATTACACTTTTTGGTGTAAAACTTGACTGGTTTGTGACAACATAACAAATATAATACAAATTAAAACAATACTAAAAGTCAGGCGACAATGATAATGTTTAAAGGTTTAAATAGATTTACAAAACAACTCAAAACTAGGAAAACTAAAAAATGCTTCAAAATAAAGCCAATTATTAAAAGACACATTTTCCATAGAAATATATATTCACATTGAGGAAACAGAGCTCCCCAGTGGCCGTAGCAGTTATAACACATGCTAAGAAGAACATAAAGTTATTATAGAGTAGGAAAGTTTGAGTAACAAGGTTGGGGTAGATAGATGGATCAACAAAACATTAGACTTAATTATAGAAGACCACTGCTCAATTAAAACTGACAATCTTGTTGTCCTTGTCTTTAGTGTCACAAAGTGATCATTTTAATTCAAACTATGATCTTACCCTAAACCTGAATTAGATGTGTGTGATCCTAAACCTCACCAGTCATGTTAATAGCAACAATATTTTTTCCAGACATTGAATCAAGCATACACTCATTTATCAGGAGTTCAATAAACAAAGAGATAAATAGCAGCTTCAGATATATGACACAATACTGTGCTTTCAGCTTATGGTAATTTGGTGTAAGACCTCCGGAAAGATATATGATAGTGCTTATTTCTGCAATTCCAGTATGGTTGCGTATCCGTGTGTGCGTGTGTGATGTTGTGCCGATAATAGAATCTTAATTGGTTGATTAGGGAGGATTAAGGTCATTGATTGGATAGAGCTCAGGGCTCACCTGCTGTTCCCTACATCTAATTGGTTGGCTAAATAACGTTTCAATGAAAGGCTGGGAGCTGCACCAGGCAAGCATTCACACACTCACACGGAAACACACATGCAGCCGAGAGGGAAGGACGGAGACAGACAAAAAGAGGAGCAATGGGTGAGGGATAGGGAAAGAAAGAAAGGGAGAGGGAGAGAACATACTTTTACACCCGAGTGTCTCAGCCTTTCTGGATGACAAAAATATGGCCTGTCAATCACCAAGCAGGGTGAAAGTGTGTGTATGTGTGTGTGTGTGTGTGTGTGTGTGTGTGTGTGTGTGTGTGTGTGTGAGGGAGAGAGATGCTCAGAGCACACTAGGTGCAGGTGTTCAGAGCAGACCGTTAATAACCTGTGTCAGCACACACACACAGTCACACACCACGCCGTGTGTGAAGTGTGATAGCTGCAGTGACAGTGACAGGCTGTGGTAGATGTGACTAATAATTGATTGACATTGGTGTCCTTGCAGCTGTATCTGTGTTTCTATGTGTAGGTATGGATTTGTTCCAGTGTGTCTATGCATCCCTGTGTGTGATGCAAATGTTGAATATGACACAGTTAAAAGGAAAAGACTACATATGCGTGCTAATTCATTTCTTTCGTCCAGCTGCATGCTGCGTCTGCACTTGCATGTTTTCGTATGCAGTGGTACATGTTCAGTACCTCGTTGTCAGTGTGTTTTTGTGGAACGGCTCATAGAATTTTACCTGGTTTATGAAACCACTTGAGTACTGCAGGCTGTTAGAGGATTATTGAGGTGTCTGCTTGGCAGCTACACCCTGTATCATTATTATGGGAGACCTTAATGATGGTGAATTATCATTACTGCAGAAAATACTCCCCTGCACAGTAGGCAGGAGGCACATAAACAACATATTCACGCACACAGGAGGTTGTAAATCCCACTCTAGATATTTCTAATGTGCTGCGTAGTGCTGTACGAGAATGAACAGCAGTGCTGTGCACATTATCTGTATGTGGCACACATCCAGCAAATGCATTAAGAATTTTGCAATTAAAAATAATGGTAATGTCTGTAATGATAATTCTCACTACTGAGTAATGATACTAGTCCTTTTTCACAGAGTTTTAATTAGAAACACATAGGTAGCTTTACAGAACAAAAGGTGAAAAAATGATTGACATTTTTACTTTTACAGAATGTTAAAGAGACATTTAAAAGGGCTACATGATAATTACAGACTTCATGTGTCTCTTACCAGTCAAATTTAATGCCATTAAAGTTTTCAATTTTCTAAACTCTACAAAATAGAGAAGAGTTTAATAACAATTAGTGATATTAGACTTTCAACTATTAAGGTAATCACCTCAAAAACGTCTTAACAGTTGTAAGGAAGGATAATACAAGTTGTGACCTAGAAAATCAATGAAATAAAAGAAAGCTTGTTGCTGGGCAGTTATTTCACCATGTTTTTCTCTCTTTTGGGGGGATCAGTAGCAAAGTAACAGCAGTGCCAAGCTCTATTGCTATGCTTCACTGCCGCTGTCCTTCCCAACAGTTTAATACTAGTACATTCATTCAAAGCTGCAAACAAACACATGCGTCACAGTGTCTGGTTACACCACCTCCTCACTCAAAGTTCCACCTTCCAGCCAGTCAGAGTCAAGAATTATCAGTTGAAGTGGTATAAACTGTAATTAATCATTAACATAAACATATCAGAAGTAAAGGAACACGAAAGACAGATTATTATTGAGACAGACATGAGAGACTGTTTTAGATAGATCAACCAGCTTTATCCTTTATCCTTTACCCTCACCCCAACTGGCTAGGACAGATGTCTGCCCTCCCTGAACCTGGTTCTGCTGAAAGATTTTCCCTGTATAAAGAAAGTTTTTTTCCTCCAACTGTTGTTCACAATTTGCTCAAAGAGAATCACTGGATTTGTTTGGTTTCTCTCTAAGATGTAATATTGTAAGGACTTGACCTTACCATGTGAAGTGGCCTGAGATGACTTAAACTGAGACTTGATACTACATACATAACACTGAAATACAATCATTCTTAAAAGGAAATTTTAGCATAGGCTAAATTTACCTAAAGCTTGAGACAGACAGATCAAAAAAACAATAGTCAGTAGGTGGACATAGATCGATTTAATTGACCCTTAATATAGATCAAGCTCCAGAATTGTAACATCCTACGTTTCCCATAATGCAGTGCTTCTCAATTATTTTCTGTTACGCCGCCCCTTGGAAGAAGAAAACATTTTGCCACCGCCCCCCGACTCTCCACGAGGACTATAAATTGTATCATTTGTCTATAAAATCTTTATAAGTAAACCTCTGCATAACATTGTATCCTTATTAACATTAAAGAATGCAAAAAAAAGACATAAAAAAGAAATACAGATCAACTTACAACAAAGAATAACTTTATTAACATTGTTTTGTCCACTGCCAACATTTTTAGACACAGTAAACACTAGGGCTGGTCCCGAATATTCAAATATCCAAATATTAGTTCGCTGTGGTGGTATTCGGATAATAATTTTGATTTTCAAATAGTTGTACAGCTGCTGCTGCGCGCCGCCGAGTGTCGCCAAATGCTGCTGAGCGTCGCCAAGCGTCGCCGAGCGTCGCCAAGGCTGTTGTACGCCACAAGGCTCTGGAACGCCACCGTGGTTCTACTACGTGGACCTGCCAACTCCGATGTCACCCTGCCACACCCCCCACCCCCACCCCCAACTTCCTCCCGGCAGGAACCAAATTTTCGAATATTCGCCGATTATTGGATCCAAATATCCGGAGCACAGATATTGCTATTCGGACCAGCCCTAGTAAACACACCGGTCTTTCCTCGTCTCACATCGTAGTCACAGTGAAGCCAAGCGCTACATATGCTTCGTTATATTTCCTCGTCTTTCGGGAGACTTTCGTCTGTCTCTTTATCTTCGTCTCCCTCCGCCTTTCTTTTCATCCCTGTTATATATATATTCTTCCATAGTGTCTCTTGAGGGTTTGTTCGCTGCACTTCGTATCTCCTGCTCTGTGCTGTGTGCGCGCATGCTCGGTGCAAAAAAACCATACACCATAGAGCTAATACTCCCTGTGGACACTCTGACAATGACAGTGCCACTGCCACCTACTGTAGTGGATGTGCAATTACATTTTATTCTAGTACGGCAAAAAAAAAAGCATGTTCCCCGGGGTCACACGTGCCTCACCTGGCATCGCACTGCGCCCCCCCATTTTTTGAGAAGCACTGTATTAATGCAACCAAAATTTTCATCAGACCCTCTCTGCCTGTCAGGATTATTTTTGAAACTCTGGAAGGTTCCCCGCAGACTCTCTCCGTGGTTTTCACAGACTCAGCAGTGCTTTGGGCGTACAACTGTTTGAACAGGTAACAATCAACGTATTTAATTGCATTATGAATAATTGAACTATTTAGACAGCAGATCTTTCATGTTAGGATGCATTCAAGCTGACAAAGGCACTTGAAGCATCAATGAGAAAACAACATTTAGCACCGCATGAATAGCTAATGAGGTGGATATTCTGTTAAGCTGCAGTCAAATGTGAGTTAACTCCATGATCTAATGTGATCCTTGTAGCGGACACAGACTTCCCTCTCTCTCTGGAATGCTACGTGAGAGGTAAAAACAAAACATTTGAGTAGACTTTGCGTCTACTCTGACCATTAAACTGCCACATTGAACACTATCCAGGCTCGTGAACCACAACCATCTTCAAGAAGGATCACCATTTGACACTCAACTTCAAAGGGACTGGCTGCAAATCACACTGATTTGGTGAATGTTTTTCCTGCATCTCCCCCATGGACTCATTTAAAACTCTTCCACTCCTAACTGATAAGGAGAGGCCATAAATCGCGACCACATACCAGAGGAACACCTGGAACTGTGTCTTACTTTCATCCATTCATACAGGAACGGACTAAATAACTATTGTTCTGTTTATTTTTCTCATGTGTTTGTACCTGCATCAGCCTCAACATGATGTCCTATATCAACTGTCCAAAAATCGCATTTCTAAGTAATATGAGAACGAAGATAAAGATTTATAAGAATATTCACATCTCTAACATGGACCCACAGTGCCATCTAGCGACGTCAGATGCACGGGAGTGCCGACATTAAACAACCAATTGTAGTGATATGTTGTCATGAATTAAAAGTGATAGTGGGGGAAATCTGACATATTTTGCTACTACATTTAATCCAATTTGTTATATTCACCAGTGATAAGATGGACGTGATATATATATATAATTGCATATTAACATATAATGGTTTTTATGTTCATTCCCTTTCTGGTATAATCGATCGTCTTAGGACGTATATCTATGTTACCAATCTTTTGTTTCATATCGATGAGTCATGGTGAGAGATGGATAGATCGTTTTTGCGCACATAACATACTTTTTGTATCTCAATCTGAGATGGCAATTTGCTCTTCTTTTAGACAAAGAAACAGAGTCAGATTACCAGTCTTAGCGGGAAACGGCTATCCACGCCCAAAATAAACACCCACCAGAAGCCAGAGGATAAAAAGTGGAAACCTGCTTTGTCCTGTGCTTTTTTGCCGTCTTTTCGTTTCCTGGCTTTTAGCCGTCTTTCGTTCCTGGCTCTCTCTCGCCACTCTTGACATTTTCTTTTCTTAGGCTCTTTCTTTACAAAATTTCCTTGCTATCTTAAATACCATTTTTCCTTATATTCCACGCTTTTACCTTTTTGTTTTCGTCTAGTTGTTAAGTCAAATTTTTGCGCGTCTTATTGTTGTGGCTCTTTGTTAATCTTTTAGACCTTTTTATTTAGATTGTGCTCACGCTCATCTAAGTCCGAGCTGCTTCACTACCGCTTCTTCCTCAAGCCGAAAACTGTTCTAACAGAACGGTTTTTAATTTTTTTAGAGATTTTGCGGCTAACACCAAACGCCGTCAAGTCTAACAGAGCCACAGTTAATAATCAAGTTATTCTCCATCAACCCGGACGACAGCGCACTCCGCGCCCGGCTGCCTACCACCGACCAACATCTGCGTGGCAGAATCTACTACACGGCTGTGAGGGCTCCAACGGCAGAACGTTGCCTAGCAACCGAGACGACGCTCCGGAAAGCATCCACAGAGGCTCGTCACTCAACGGTTCCATACGTTCCAGCTCACGGAGGCTCCGACCAGACCGCTCTGTTCAAAAGTAGGCAAAGCCCACCTCTCTATCTGCTCCTGATTGGGTTGATGCTGTAATAACTTGATAACAGGTTTAATTTTAGCGTATCATTCGTTAATCTAAATCAGAACTTTAGATCGGTGGCTAATTACCCGTCTTTCACCATCATCCTCGTCATTCTGTTTGATAATCTGACATCACACATTCACCATACACACACTCTGACTCAACTGCTATAGCTCATGTATGTATATTAGTAGATTAGTTAATAAATATATTCATTTAGACCAATTCCTGATTCTGTGTTTTTCTTTGTGTGGGAACTGAGGTCAATTTAATCAGAATTCACGACTTTCAGCTAAGAGACTGTTCTACTTCATTCAATTAAAGTTTCTTTGAGACTTAATCTCGAATGATAATTTTCTCAGTAATCTGAGATGGTGCCCCTTTATTAACGAGTGCAAATTTTCATTAAAGTGTAGTTACGCTACATATTTTGGTGCGGCCGTGCGAGGCGATTTTAAACCAATGTTCCCCACAAAGAAATACAATTTCTGCTAAATAAATCCAGTGAGCTAAAGCAAGCAGGAGCTTCCTGTCCATCTATTCAGCTTGTTTTGATGTGTGTGAGCACTGACATTTCTTTTTCTAAACGTAAACTTTGCGCATAAATTTCAATCTGAGCCTTAAGACTTAGTTATGACCCAGACCTTATAACTTCGTGGACGCACGTTGTTACAATACGTCTGCGATTAACTGCAACGTTACTGTAAATAAATCTTCCAGCCGTGTGACGGCAGAATAACACTAGTGAAGCTGCGGTGCAGTTAGCTCCGTGCTACGTAAACTTCAAGGCGTCGCTGTACGCCTAACAGAACCTAAAACAGTGTCAAACTTCGCTGCGCTGAGCCAGGAATGCCAATCTACACTATGCAATTGATTACAGTTGCTGCGAGCCCCCAGAACTGTAACTGAGCTTTTAATTGTGTGAACCGTACAGCGGGTATCCCCGGAGGTTCATAGCTTCTTTTCTTGGTACCAGTTACTTGTTTACATCGCGCCGCCGTGCGCTTTCTGTAAAAGGCCTGTCTGACGAGTCCCTGCTGCTGCGCAGGGCCAGAGCAGAGATCTCGTCCTGAATATTGTTGGGTTTTGCTGCGAAGTTCCAGAAAGCTTTAGCATATTCAGACCCTCGGTGTTAACTGTTAGATTAGCTACCTAATAAGTTGACAACTGTTACAACAGTCGAGGTATCTTGTGCTTGTGTGTACTTAGTTCAACACACGTTTCTATTGGAAGTGGGAAGTCCCTGCTGTCCGGTGAAGATTGGAGCGATTTAAATGCCTGTTGACCAGTTGTAAGCCTGCAGTGCTTTACCCTTGTTAAATTCACACAGACGTCCTGTGTACTCCTTTGGCTAAGGCCGCCGCGCCGAGCTAACTAGATTAGCAGCGCTTGTGCTTGTGTGTACTTAGTTCAACACACGTTTTTATTGGAAGTGGGAAGTCCCTGCTGTCCGGTGAAGAGTGGAGCGACTTAAATGCTTGTTAACCATTTGTAAGCCTGCAGTGCTTTATAATTGTTAAATTCACACAGACGTCCTGTGTGCTCCTTTGGCTAAGGCCGCCGCGCATTGCCGTTATCTGAGAAAATCCCGAGCTAACTAGATTAGCAGCGCTTGTGCTTGTGTGTACTTAGTTCAACACACGTTCTTATTGGAAGTGGGAAGTCCCTGCTGTCCGGTGAAGAGTGAACAAAAGTTAAATGCTTGTTAACCATTTGTAAGCCATAGTGCTTTATACTTGTTAAATTCACACAGATGTCCTGTGTGCTCCTTTGGCTAAGGCCGCCGCGCCTTGCCGTTGTCTGAGAAGATCCCAAGCTAACTAAGTTAGCAGCGCTGCAGTAATCACCTCTGTGTCCCCAGAGGGTGTGAATCGATCCAACTTCAGACCTGCGGGTCTATCAGGGGGCGGTGCTTACGCTTGACGTGGTGACGTCATACACCCAACCCCTCCTACTACGCTTAGAGCAGAAACAAGTTTGACTCCATCTGGTGGCTGCTTTGAGCTATTGAACTTGATGTGAAATACTTTGAAAATCTTCTTACAGCAACTGATGCATGTCGCAGAAAATGACTAACACACGCATGATAAAGTAAAGCATGGTGATTTTGTAAAATGTAAATGACCTGTTGTTATAAACCACTGTCACTAATCATTTACACAATCAATTCCACTCACATTAATCCATGTTTGAATAATAAAATCACTCACTCTTTGAAATTTCAGACTCAGCTTCTGAATTCAGAACCTAATATGATAATAACTCATTACTGTAACACAAGTCAGTTTGAGTTGTCTTTCTTTAACTGTATCAACTAATCAGTTGAACATCTTTAAAGGAAATATTTAACGTACACTGCAAAGTTTTTTTAATTTGATTTTCATTTCATTTTACACTACATCCACCAGCCTATCTCCTCGTTAACAAATCTCAAGGTTTAACTTTCTCTTCATCAACAAAGAATAACCAAATCAAATAATTACACCAAGAGTGTTTGCTCGCAACACTTAAACAAATAATCAAACACTAAACACGCACAAACCACAGCAGTGTACAGAATCACTTGAAAATAGTTCAAAACCACTAAACTGCATGCAAATCTACTGCACTTCCTGTCGTTGCTGTTTTCTTTTGTCACTCTTTTCAAAGTAATAAGTAATCAAGCTCGTTGCTCAAACAGGCCTACCTCGTAGTCAAAACTTGTTTGTTGGTGTCAATTTTTCTTCACCATCGTCATCAAAGATGGCTCTTGAAATATCCAGCCACAGTGACACCCTTGAAAACCTAGAAGTTGCGCTAGTGGACATGACTGAAGACCTGATACCTGACTTTACAAACCGTGTTTACCAAGCAGATCCTTCTGACCTTGAAACAATCATGGCAGGGCTCATCGATGATGCCCTTGCAAAACCACTTAAAGACGAACCCCTAGCTAAAATGTTAGGAAGCATGGCTGCAGTAATGTCTGCACAGCTTAAACATTCATACAAACTTTTAGAACAGACAACCAGTACACTAAAATCTCGCTCACAAGAAGTTGACCTTTTAAGAAAAGAAGTTCGAGCAGGTCAACAACAACATGATCAAGATCAACAACTGTTAATCAAATCCCAGACACGTCTGGATGACCCTGAAGCCCAACTGAATGATCAGCTCAAGGGCAGGGACACAGAGCCTGACGATGAAGAAACACGTCAGCTAGAAAAAAAAAAATTGACAGTTTAAAACAAATTCTCTCTGAACAACGAGAAGAGTTGATAACTACCGAAGCAGAATTAAAAGAATCCAATGAAGGCTTTACTGAAACTAAAGTCCTACTCAACAGAGCAGTGAATGAAATCAAAGACTTAAAAGCTCAAGTCAAAGTCTATGCTAAACGCAAAGACATTGACCAAAAGCGGAAAGAAGACCTAGAAAAACAACTAGAAGATAATAAAGATAAACTCACAAGTTTACAACAATTACACAAAATCAAAGAGAAAGAATTAGCTGATGTCGAGAGGGAATTGAGATATTCCCTGGAGATAACCCACCATAAACAAACACGCCTCGATGATGATGTCATTGAAAACAGGAGAAACACCTCATCTCCTCGTGATGTTCGAAGGAGGCCGCTTTTATCCACCTCTCTTTTGCCTACACTGGAAACGGTTCCACGCTTCCGAGACAGTAAGGCACAGCTTGACCAAGCCAAAACAGCATCTGCTCTTCGATCCTACTTAACCTCAGGCAGCTTCCTGCCTCAAGGCCCCACCGATCGGGATCTAGACAAGATTGCTCGCAATATATCTCGCTTTGAACCAGGTCTTGCCGGTTCTCATGACACATACACCTACTTGAAAGACATCGACTTCTACTTGAGAAAGTTTCCAAACGCTTCAGTAGACGACAAAACCTACTTAATCAAAGTGACATCAAGTCGTGATGTCAGCAGCTTCATTGAACGCCAACCTGACTACATTAGAAATGACTACGATCTACTGTGTCAGGCCCTAGAACAGGAATTTACTGATTACATATCGCAGACTGGGTTGACCGCTGCGCTGGTAATCAAACAGGGACGACAGGAGTTCCCCCAACAATATTACCACCGACTTCGTCAAGCTTACTTTGGTTCCCGGAATGAACCTGGGATGGAGGAGGACTTGAACTTCAAAACTCTTTTCATTCAGAACCTCCATCCCACCACCAGTCATCATTTAGGGGTTTCGGCATGCCCCCGCACCTTATCCAGTCGGCAGCTACGGGGACTAGCCCTGAAAGGATTTGCTAGACATTCACAAAGTCAAAACCGATTACCAGATCAAACCACACAAAACCCCTAGGGGACTCATCAGGGACAACCGTACTCCAGACCCAACGAAACATAGGAAACCACGAACATACAACAGTGCAGATAACAAAGGGTAGAGTAGATAAAGAAATAAAAACTAATCAACAAAACAAACTCCAAGTGGGGGACAAGGTGTGGTACTACATCGTTGTCCAACTAACAGGGAATACAAAACAAAGTGGGGGTGAAACAAACAAAAACGAGAAAATAAACAAAATCTTCAGGCGCAACAAACAAGGTCAGGACCGTACCTCTAGAACCCTTGAGGTAATTGAGAAAAACTGAATTGGAAGGGAGCAATGTATTCCATGCCCCTGCAATTCTTGAACTCGCATACGGCTAAATGACCAATCAACCATAACCAAACGACTCTTGTAAAGACTCCCTGTTCAAGAGTCTGTATATAATGTTAATCATTTTTCTTCCTCTATGTTTATATATCTCTGTTTACTTTATTTTATTTTTCTTTATCAGACTAGAACCGCGTCAGTCTTTAAGTATTAACGTAGGACTATCCTTTAAAATGCCACTAGGAAAACCTAACAAAAGTGTTAAGATATCGTATTTAGTACTAGCATACATCAACCCAGATCAGAGCAGCAACTGTTGTGTCTCTTTGTTCCTGATCACCTCTGATGTCCTCAACCTGACGGCCCGAAGTTCCCGGAAGGCAATCATCGAGCCGAGTGGGGGATATGTAGCGGACACAGACTTCCCTCTCTCTCTGGAATGCTACGTGAGAGGTAAAAACAAAACATTTGAGTAGACTTTGCGTCTACTCTGACCATTAAACTGCCACATTGAACACTATCCAGGCTCGTGAACCACAACCATCTTCAAGAAGGATCACCATTTGACACTCAACTTCAAAGGGACTGGCTGCAAATCACACTGATTTGGTGAATGTTTTTCCTGCATCTCCCCCATGGACTCATTTAAAACTCTTCCACTCCTAACTGATAAGGAGAGGCCATAAATCGCGACCACATACCAGAGGAACACCTGGAACTGTGTCTTACTTTCATCCATTCATACAGGAACGGACTAAATAACTATTGTTCTGTTTATTTTTCTCATGTGTTTGTACCTGCATCAGCCTCAACATGATGTCCTATATCAACTGTCCAAAAATCGCATTTCTAAGTAATATGAGAACGAAGATAAAGATTTATAAGAATATTCACATCTCTAACATGGACCCACAGTGCCATCTAGCGACGTCAGATGCACGGGAGTGCCGACATTAAACAACCAATTGTAGTGATATGTTGTCATGAATTAAAAGTGATAGTGGGGGAAATCTGACATATTTTGCTACTACATTTAATCCAATTTGTTATATTCACCAGTGATAAGATGGACGTGATATATATATATAATTGCATATTAACATATAATGGTTTTTATGTTCATTCCCTTTCTGGTATAATCGATCGTCTTAGGACGTATATCTATGTTACCAATCTTTTGTTTCATATCGATGAGTCATGGTGAGAGATGGATAGATCGTTTTTGCGCACATAACATACTTTTTGTATCTCAATCTGAGATGGCAATTTGCTCTTCTTTTAGACAAAGAAACAGAGTCAGATTACCAGTCTTAGCGGGAAACGGCTATCCACGCCCAAAATAAACACCCACCAGAAGCCAGAGGATAAAAAGTGGAAACCTGCTTTGTCCTGTGCTTTTTTGCCGTCTTTTCGTTTCCTGGCTTTTAGCCGTCTTTCGTTCCTGGCTCTCTCTCGCCACTCTTGACATTTTCTTTTCTTAGGCTCTTTCTTTACAAAATTTCCTTGCTATCTTAAATACCATTTTTCCTTATATTCCACGCTTTTACCTTTTTGTTTTCGTCTAGTTGTTAAGTCAAATTTTTGCGCGTCTTATTGTTGTGGCTCTTTGTTAATCTTTTAGACCTTTTTATTTAGATTGTGCTCACGCTCATCTAAGTCCGAGCTGCTTCACTACCGCTTCTTCCTCAAGCCGAAAACTGTTCTAACAGAACGGTTTTTAATTTTTTTAGAGATTTTGCGGCTAACACCAAACGCCGTCAAGTCTAACAGAGCCACAGTTAATAATCAAGTTATTCTCCATCAACCCGGACGACAGCGCACTCCGCGCCCGGCTGCCTACCACCGACCAACATCTGCGTGGCAGAATCTACTACACGGCTGTGAGGGCTCCAACGGCAGAACGTTGCCTAGCAACCGAGACGACGCTCCGGAAAGCATCCACAGAGGCTCGTCACTCAACGGTTCCGACCCACGTTCCAGCTCACGGAGGCTCCGACCAGACCGCTCTGTTCAAAAGTAGGCAAAGCCCACCTCTCTATCTGCTCCTGATTGGGTTGATGCTGTAATAACTTGATAACAGGTTTAATTTTAGCGTATCATTCGTTAATCTAAATCAGAACTTTAGATCGTTGGCTAATTACCCGTCTTTCACCATCATCCTCGTCATTCTGTTTGATAATCTGACATCACACATTCACCATACACACACTCTGACTCAACTGCTATAGCTCATGTATGTATATTAGTAGATTAGTTAATAAATATATTCATTTAGACCAATTCCTGATTCTGTGTTTTTCTTTGTGTGGGAACTGAGGTCAATTTAATCAGAATTCACGACTTTCAGCTAAGAGACTGTTCTACTTCATTCAATTAAAGTTTCTTTGAGACTTAATCTCGAATGATAATTTTCTCAGTAATCTGAGATGGTGCCCCTTTATTAACGAGTGCAAATTTTCATTAAAGTGTAGTTACGCTACATCCTGCTCTGTCTCACTCTCATTTACACACATTAAACTGACTGGCCTCGACCTTTCGCCCGATGGTCATGTCATGCTAAGCAGGGTGAGAGCACTAACCTGACTCAGCTCTTTAACGTAGCTATTTAAACACACATACATGCACACACACACACACACACACACACACACACACACACACATTGCAGGCACAGTGTGTGTATGTGCCTCCGTAATGGCAGTCTCTCCGTTCTCATTTGCCATATTGTTCAGAAGAAGGTACTTAGAGCCAGATGGATCTCCCTTTCAAACACAGACTCACATCACATCACAGATGCACACACACTCCGTCTTTCACAAATTGAGTATGCATATTTATAAGATGAGTCACTGAATTATTGAATGGTTTGAAATGGAGCCAGTCAAGGTGCAGCAGTGTGTGGATGTATATGCATACGTGTGCGGAAGAATGTATGCGTTTAAAAGGCTAATGATCCAAAAAATCCCAACATGCATCTCCTCACCTGTGCGGGTACTGGAAGCTTTTACCAAGTACATGTACATGGACACACACACACACACACACACACACAGGCACAGACACACTTAAACATACAGTATCTCTCAAAATCTTTCTTTTGTATGGGAACCTTCTCAATAATTCAGCAGCTGATCGTTTTTTTTAAATACTTCAGTCGAAGTTTTTAACTATTTATATTTTTCCTGACTCATGTGCTCAGAGGCCGTGTTCATAAAGTTCAAGGCTTATCGGAAAAACTTTCCCCCCAGTCCTTCTTTAGCTCCGGGGTGGCATCAGGATGTCATGATACTCCTTGAAAAATACAATCAGAAATTCAGGACTTTCTTTTGAAAATGGAAACTCTTTTTATCCTCCTGGAACAGTGAGTAAAGATTGTAATACCTCCCGAAGATTGATCAAATTATCAATTGGTCCTAAAGCAACAAATCTGTCCTTCAGGCTTTGTAAATGCACGATAGGGTGGTTATGTCTCTCCTCTGTTCACACATTAAGTCGACATTAAGTTGCAGGTTTCTTGCTTCTAAGCTTGCGAGCGTGGCGGTGTTGAGCACGCCATTTACATCTTTGACTGATTGTTATACAAGCACACATCAGAAAAAGCATTTACCAGTGGGATACATTTCCATTGTTTTCCTTATTGAAGTCCTGGGAGCTCGTCTGATTCAGGAAGCCACTGACTGCAGCATGTTCTCGTAGGGTGGAAAACAGCTGTGCTCTCAGATCAGAAGTAAGGATGACTGGTTGTCTGCAGACGGAGCTTAACGCTGAACAGATTTCAAATTGCAATTTGAAGCAATGCAATGAGCAAACGGCAAACAATGCAGGGTTTCCGCAGTGGTTTTACAAGTTCATGTCGTCTTCGTTGTGTGACAGTCACGCATCTGATGGTATGTCATGTGGTAATGCTTGTCATGTTTTACATCTTCTACACAGCTAGTGTTGAGCTGAGGCTTGATAAATCGTGTCACGAAACAAATCACAATCTACCTGTCAGAAAAATCACTGTTAGATATTCTACCCAAACCACTCAGCTCACTCCAAAGATGACATAACAGAATATGATGTCTGTGACTGCTCTTTGGAATGGACAGATGACCAATACTGACTGGAAAACGGCTGGTTAAATGGTGAATGGTCAGCACTTATATCGCGCCTTTCTACCTTGGTGATACTTACAATGTGTTTCTCATTCACCCATTCGCACACATTCCCACAACAATGTCAACAGACTTCCATCCAAGGTGCCCGCCTGCCACTGGGAGCAACTTTGGGTTCAGTATCTTGCCCAAGGACACTCCACCAACCTTGTGATCAGTGGACAACCTGCTCTACCAGCTGAGCCACAGCCACCCTAAAGAATAGTTCGAAAATAAGTAATCTGTCAATCTAACTATACCTTCCGCATCATGATTATAATATTAGTAATATGATTATAATATCAATAATCTACTTTTATTCATGACAAAACTAAATTTGACGTCCATCTAAACATCTAAGTACCTGATAATTGAATGTAGGATGCGTTTACATGCTTGCACGTGTACTGAGATTAAAAAGGGAAGGTAATGTAGATATACTGACATACTGCTTTGGATCGCCTGCTGTGAAGATGAAATACAAGCCACTGTTCCATCATGGCTCCATATATAAACCTGACTGGGAAAATACAGAAATACATAGAAAACAGCTCAAATGTTCTTACATCAAAGGATTCGAACTCAAAGGAGAGCCATAAGAGTTGAAAACAAACTTACTTATCACGAGCAAATAAACTAAAAAAGAATCAATTATTTCTTTAAAGTATCCAAGCGTGATGTAGAGTCCCTATGGTTTCAAGGAATTCTCATGTAGCCTTTCTTCTCCACCACACACAACAAGCCACCAAATCGAACGAGGAGGCTGCACATTTTAATGCAGCACCACTGTCTGTTGCAGCACAACTTTGATCTCGACTGCAGCAATTTAAATTAACGGACGGCATGTATCTGCTGGTCTTTTGCTGTGCGTGTGTGTACTCATGAA
Source organism: Dascyllus trimaculatus (assembly GCA_024666655.1). Classification (NCBI taxonomy): domain Eukaryota; kingdom Metazoa; phylum Chordata; class Actinopteri; family Pomacentridae; genus Dascyllus; species Dascyllus trimaculatus. The sequence continues at coordinate 19,942 of JAMOIN010000551.1, forward strand.
GAAATAAGTCGGGAATGCTGAAGGCAAGAACATGATACAAACTGTTCCCTCTTCATAGAATGTAATTGCTATTAGCAGACTAGTTTACAACATAAGCGCTGTTCTGATCTCTTCCATTTACAGTCCTTGAGGGGTATGAATGGTCACATGACCCAAGCAGCCACCCAACACCAGCCGTCCTATTCTTAGAATCTTAATGAACACAACCCACTTTAAGCGCCTCGTATGATTCACCCGCCGCTCAGACTCTAAACACTGTCTGCTCGTCACTCTATGTTAACTTGAGAGTGTACAAAAATATGAGTTACTCATTTAAATGCCCATGACAACCAACCACATCAATCCAATTTACATTCGGAGTTGACAGACGTTGGAAAATTTTAGCCTCTGAAGACTGCGAGCTGTGTACGCTCACGGTTACCATACAGCACAGCTTGTACACTCTGATGAAAAACGAACTGAATTCAGACTCATTAGGACAGGACGTGGGCTGCTCAAAACTCCACATACTGTACGATTCTTTAGCCTGGAGCTTATATTAAAGCCCTCTTTACACTGGTAATCACACTCAAAAGGCCTGTGCAGAACACGGCCATATTTCATCCTGATCTCCTCTAACTCACTGTCTGCTTCCATCATCTGCACGACGTATCATCTCTCCGCTATTAGTTCTTCAAAATAAGAACGTCTGGACCTGTTATATAGAAGGTAAATGGAGCCGAGATGCAGAGCGAAACAGGATGTTGTGCTGTACTTGGTGGTTGCCATGACATTTGTAGCATCCAGCAACTGATCTAAGCTCTTGAGGTTTCTTGTGTCTTCTACATACATTACAGCAGGATCTGAAGCTCAGGGTTCTCCTCTAACATGCAGAGATGTCACTGATGATTTCATCACTTATAAAGGTAAAGGTGAGAGAAGAGACCGAATGTAATTTTAATAGTTTTTCTAAATTGAGTTTGGATTTATTACATTCAATTAACCTCTTATTATGTGTCTGTATTGGAGTCAAACTAATATTGGCTGCTCATCAGTGTACAGTGTATGTTTTCTGATGTGCACTGATGCTTGGGGTAATTTAGAAATAGTGTGATCACATAGTTTTCCCAGCAGAGCAGCTGGAACTTGATTATTTATTACAATTCTCTACGGTCCATCTGTAGCACATGTAGCACATTGAAAACTGGAAAAAAAGAAAGAAAAACGTTCAGTAAAAAAAACAGTGAAAACCTGGCAGCAAGGATACGAAAGAAAAATAAATCAAAAAACAGTTGAATATCGTAACATTTAAAAACTGTAAAGACAGTGACAATAATGTAAAATGTTGCCAAAGTCAGACACATCCTCTCCCCCTCTGACCTCGAGCTCCTCATTCACACCTTCATCTTCTCCTGTCTAGATTCCTGCAACTCACTCTTCACCTGCCTCAGTCAATCCACCCTTAGTCACCTACAATTAGTTCAAAATTCAGCTGCCAGATTGTTACCACAAACCAGCTGTTGGTCCCACATCATACAAATACTCACATGGCTTCCAATAAAATTCTGTATCCACTTCAAAATACTTCTAATTACGTTTAAAGCCCTGCACATCGCCCCTAGTTACATTTCTGACCTTCTAGTTCCATACTCAACCTCACGGCCACTCCGTTCATCAAACCTTAACCTCCTATCCACCTCCTCTCCAACTTCTCAACAAAAGGTGACCGGACCTTCACTATCCTGGCTCCAACCCTCTGGAATAGTCTTCTCCATTCCATCAGATCATCAGATTCTATAGACAGATTCAAGCAGCTTATAAAAACTCAGCCTTCTGCTAACGAGGGTTGTGTAGCGTATGTCCGTTGATGTCTATATTATGTATGAAGTGTTGGTTATGTGTCTGTCGAAGGGGTTGATGGCCTATGTAGCCACGGTGTTCACACATTGTGTGTGTTGTGTGTGCCACTTGTGTCAGAAAGTTTTCTATCTGCATGCTGAAATTGTTTCCTTGCTCTTGTTGTCTACACCTATTTGCTCGTATTTATTTCTCTTGTGAAGCACTTTGTAACCATGTTTTTTAAAAAGTGCTATATAAATGAAGATTTTCTTACTTACTTACTTACAGTAATGGAAAATATCTGTGAAATAATTGTATTTTTATCTGATGTATATACAGTAAAGCAACGTAATTTTACAGTCAAACATTGTAAAAAAAATCTATATTAGAATTATATATTTATAAAAATACAGAAAAATCTGATGTGGGCATTATTTACAGCTTTGGCCTCGTTTTTACAGTCAACGTGTGAGCAATTTTTTCTGGGATTGTATTAGACATTGTCTGTAATTTAACAACACAGGGAAAATCAGTTATCAATTGATTATTTAAAAATTTTCAACCCTTAAATTACATATTTTGTCTTTCAAATAATAGCAAATACAAAAATATTTTTTTGCTGATTTAAATATAGTTTAAAAATATAATATATAATTTCATGGTTTCAAAAAGAATAAATTACTATTTATAAAAATAAGGATTTTTAGTACATTTTATTTACATTAATACATAAATGACCACTTTTTGTCTGTGATTTTTGTATGTATTATCTGGAATTTACCAACACAAGGAAAATCAGAGTCATTTTTAAATAATTTTTAATCTTTATAATAGATAATTTTTCTTTCAAATAACAGCAAGAATCATAAAAACAGATATTTGCTGATTTAAATACAGTTTAAAAAATATAATATATAATTTCATGGTCAGACGTTGTAAAGGAATAAATTGTCATTTATAAAAGTGCAGGTTCAATTAGATTAATATGTAAATTACCACTTTTTGTATGTGATTTTCATAGTTAGTCTGTGATTTACCAACAAATGGACAAACTAATTATCATGAATCTAGATAACAGTAAATTGTTCAGAAATGAGAGTTAATAAATTGTTACATAATGCTATTTTTCACAATGCCGCTGAGCAGATGGTGGTGCTAAGTTAATCAGTTAATCAGCATCTTCACAGTATGCTACTAACTGGAAAGGTAATAAACAATTATTCATTAAACTATTTTTTCACTATAACTGTAACATAAATCCAACTGTAAATATCTAGCCATGGACATCGGAATGTTTTACCCTCTACAAATCTGTCTGTATCAGCATCGGCTCCAAAGTTCCAGGACCAGCCTGAGCCCTCGTCTGTATTATCCGTACAGACATTAGATGTGGCTGTTCGCTGCCAACAACGTGTTCATGTACCAGCCATTTGTGTGGCTCCATTCGCTCCGTGTTTGTGTGACAGCTCAGTCTCAGACTGACCCCAGAACTTCGCAGGAACTCTGCTGTCTCTCTGTGTTCGCTGATAGTTGAGTCATGCTGTTTGCTTGTGTATGCGGGCACCACTTCTACCCAGCTGCACTGCCGAGACTGAATTCACACCCACTGAAATCCCTCCATTAATTCAGATGCAATCGCGCTTCTAAAATTTGCTTTGCATTTAATCTGAGCATGGAAGGTTGAACTTGGCTTCCGTGTTGACATTTCCAGATGTTAGTCTGCTTGCAGAGCGTCTTGACTCTTTCATTTATGTAACATGTCATTTGGATTATACACCACCAGCTATTACAAAAAAAACTGCATACAGTGACACCTGAATGCTTTGCACTCTTCTGAACACATCTCATCCCTGCATCTGTGATTACCACCGCTATCTTGTGGAGGAATTACTGTGTTATGTGAGGAAGGTGATGCTGATGAACCGACTCTAGCGTGGAAGATGACAGACAGTGGTTGTTTGTTGTGTTGGAGGCTTGAAGTCTGCATGAAAGAGACACCGACAACAGACATTTTGATTTGTCATTGCATTAAAAGAACAATTATTGTTATTAATAGCAGTAACAGTGGCTCTGTTCCGTTCAAGCGCTCCAGCGAGCCTTGACTACAAGATGTTGAGCCTCTATGAACAAACCAGGACTTTACCTACTGCGACGTGTCACAATGTATTCTCTATTAAAGGCCTGTGTTTCATGTGGCTGAGTGTGATACTGTTTAGAATGCAAACATGGTGTGAAATTGCTACTTCTGGCTCCCTGCTGCTTTGAATGGACTTTATTATCACTGTCAACCACAACAGGTGGCTGTTTTTTTTTGGTGCTATGCGATGGGAGTTCATTCACTAAATATTTCCAGCTGAGTTATGTTTCTGTGTATTTTATTGTCTCCGCTCAGATGTTTTATCTGCTCCCACTTTCCTTCACCAGACGTTTAAAAGTGCATTACGTAATTTATGACTGTTATCAGCAATTACCAGCTGCTAGCCGAGTACAGCAGCATCCGCAGGTCTGTGGGAAATAAAATAGGTTGTTGGCTTTTTATGGCTCCGAGAATAAAATGCGACGCCACAATGGCGGCCGGCTTTTAACATGCACTTTTCTCCATCTTGGATAAAAGTTTTCGGAGCGTGTAAGTGTGTTTGTGTCACTGCAGGTATTTCGGAAGCCAGAAATCTCAGCAGTCATCAGAGCTTCCCAGCGTGCAAAGTAATTTGTAAGTCATTGGTATTGACTGAAACCCCTGCGCTGGTCATTTTATGCGACAGCGCACCTTCAGCAACCGCGGTATATACGCTTTATATTGCAGCTGAGAGAAATGAAAATCCATAGCGCTAATATCAGAGATCCTATATTGATTGAGATTGTTGGGTTTTTTTGGGGGTGGGGGTTCTTAGGTTTTTGTTCTTTCAGAGCAGTTTCCCACTAAATGAATCCCTGCTGTTTTATGTGAGGAAACAGACTCTGAAATATTAGTAAGATAATGCGAGTCGACAGATCCAGGAGAGACGTGAGCAGGGATCAGCATGAGAAACCAAGAACAAGACTATGAACTCTTCGGGGAGTGCGGCCCCTCCTGTCTGTTCTGGATAAGTGAGATTCTTACTCCGTGTTTATAAGTGCACGCTGAAGTGATCAAAGAGTAACAGGTGGAGTCTTAAATTGAAACTGGCCTTTTAATAAGCAGCTGAATAACAACGAGGGGGAACCCGGCTTAGCACATCTTACATGCCTCCCAGCAGGGACGACTTAATCGAGGAACTCTTAGTTAATGATGTGACTGAAGTGCTCATAAAAAAAGAAAACAGACACTTATTGCTGAGATATTTGTTTGTATAAAGTCCAACTGTGTGCTTTCTGAAATACCGTAACTATACGAATGTGATAAATTGTTATCCAGCATAACATTAGTAGTGTTATATTATAGGATCATCTAACAGTACATTTTAATGCTGTGATGATTCAAAGCAGAGTTTCATAGTTATTTTTATGAATAACCAACATGGACTTACAGGACGAAAATACAGTTAAAGTGGGGATATATTTGTCATAAGCAATAACACAACTTCCTACATTAAATAGCAGAAAAGAGCATTATCCTCTACCCAGTGCTTTACAAATAAAATTATACGCCACAAAGGTTCTAGTATTTATTCATTTAGAAGAACTGCTCAGAAATGAAGTGTATGTTAGTAAACTGTAGTAAAAAACAACCCTGTCTCCCAAAAACGATGTTCATATACAATTAAGCTGCATTTACGTTTGAAAAGGCAGGCATGTTTTCACTGAAAGACTGTGATGGAAGAAAGGCTTCCAGTTTTGGAAGAGCAACAAACAGGGCAGGATAGAGGCATAAGTCACAACGACTTTCATTCAGGAGACCGACATTCACGCCCCATGTGGGCCACCATTCCTAGACTTATATTTTCCTTTTTACTTGCTGTGTAGTTAAGTTTAGGCACCAACATTACTTGGTTAGGCTGAGAAAAAAATGTCACAGCTCGGGTTAGGATACGACCCTTTCACAGCATGTTTGAAGCTTCTCCACCATCTACCTGGTTGCCATGGCGATGAGTCCCGCCTCATCTAATACATGATGGTTGGATAAAAATGGCAAAGCTGTGTTGATTTGAAATGTATTTGTAATACATCACACACAAATGCAATTTAGCAGCAAATATGTTTCCCTCAAAACAAGAGGGAAAAAAAATGAGAACAGCATTTTCTTTGCAGGGATTGAGCTATAAATCAACATAGTAAACAAAGTCTTTTTACTAGGAGCCCAATAAACCTGCCTTTGTCAACTTTCTCATAGCACCTGGTGAGTATATAATTTTACATCACATTGTGTAGTCAAGTCTGTCAAAATGCATCACATTTATAAGATGGTTATATTTTATATGTCCTATCTTTATGTCCTGAAATAAAATATATCGTGACCAGCAGTGGACGAGGACTGGAAGTTGTAGCCATCTGAACAGTAAAACACTCAAAATAATTCTGAATTTTAATGTTGTTGGGCCATTTATTTCCAAACAAAAACAACCACGGAGTCTAAAATCATGCGTGTGTCTACTCGGATAATAACTTAAAAGTGTCAAACCAGTAAACAAACAGAAAAACAACAAAAGCCTTTCTCTCCCATACGTGCAGGAAGAGCTGCTTTTCTCTCGGCATACACGTGTAAATGCCACAAAAAGCTGACTGCGGGCGCCTGTCATTAATATCACAATGGGGCAGCTGTAGCTCAGTTGGTTGAACAGGTTTGGCCATTAAATGCAAAAATACAAGGCTGGTGATGGATTGCTTCGCCCTCCTGTCCATGTGTCCTTGAACAAACACTGAGCACCAGGAGCTCCCAATGGATAGGTTTAATGTATATGAAACGTAGGCTACTTTAGACAAACGGATGACATTAATAATAACAACAATAATAACTCTCTTCCAACGACATTAAAGATAGACAACTAAAAGACCAAAACATATCAGTTCATTCACTTCATATTCATACCAGCTTTAACCCAGACGTCTAGACATCTTTTGACAAGACAAGGAAACAAAGTAATTCTGAGCCCTTTCCTCGGTGCTTATTTATCCATTATCTGTAGCAATAACTCCTTTCAGGACAGGAGATTGTAAAAATGGAGATGGTGAAGTAGTACTGGACGGACTCGGCTAAATTACTGGCAGGAATATTATTGAAGCCGCCTTTTGTCGCAGATTCTACCTCTAGAATTTTCTGTCAGATAGATTATGCAGGTCTAATCCCGGTGGATCATATTCATTAGACGTTTTCTATTATAGACTTAGAGAAAATGTCATTTGCTGCACACCGGACCTCTCTCTGTAGCAGAGCGTTCTGCGGCACAGCTGCAAATAAACTGCAGGGGAACGTGAACGCAGAGGACAGGTGGCGTTTAAAAGCCTTGTATTTACAAAATGAGGATTTCAGGAGGCCGTATGGAAAGAGAGCTACAACTGTGTTTCCGCTAAAAATACAGACTCGGCTGAATCAGGGGATAGAGCAGAAAACATCCTTTGTAAGGGACTGGATGAAAATGATTGCGGTAGGGAGGGGGGGTTGAATTTTTCACTTTAATAATAAAAGAATCCCACCCTATCTTAAAATGTAGCACTAAACTAGTTCAAATAGTTTCACCTCTACCGCCTTGAAGATCCACCCATAGATCACCTACCTGTTTTATCCTGTAGGAGGGTCTGTGGAGGCCTGCAGAGACATGAGATGAGATACACCGTGGACACGTTGCCAGTCCATCACTGCGATGACACAATGAGGCAGACAACCATGCATGATCGCACTCACACCGAGGGCTAATTTAAAATCACCAGTTAACCTACCATGCATGTCTTTGTGTGGTGGGAGGAAGCAGAAAACCCTGTAGGCACAGAAGGAAGACGCAAACTCCACACATAAAGGCTCCATCCAACTCCAAAACCTTCTTGCTGTGACTCACCACGCTGCTGTGTTGCCTTTACCTAACATATGCAAATTTAAGATATTGTAATATAGCATAATAATTTTCACAATAACCATCCATACATACATTATGGGGAGGATTATATGTACAATGTCTGGAGCTTCTCCTGCCAACAACAATGACATCAATCATTTCAAGTTCCCTGAAACTGTTTACTGTAGGGAGGAGGTCTGGTTGGAGAGACGGGTCAAGAGAACATCAGACTTTTATAAGGGAGGTTGCAGGTTTTTTTCCCCCCATGTACAACCAAAAATAATAAAATAATAATAATGTTGTGTTTTTCTTTAAATCCATCATATTTACTGTTAATTATGATGTTAAATTTGGAACATCTCTTGACTTTCTAATAACGGACAAATGACTGTTTGTAGACATGACATGTAATCACTGATATCTGGAGTTCATCAATAACCATGTCTGGTGTTTTTCATAACTGGCATTGCTCCTATACTAAAAGTCAACCAACCATAGTTGACTATGTTGGTAAATAGTAGCACCACAACATTCATCACCTTCTTTTACTAAAAAAAATAAAGCAGTAAACGCAGGGAAGCATTTGTTTTTTGGACCCTAATGGTGAACATAGTGGGCAGCACACAGAAATTCAACAAGTATATTTTCCTTTACATGACAGAAAAGGGAAGAAACTGCTGTTTTAATGTGCATTTATTGATTTCATCCATTCTCTAATGCTGATCTGGGGCAGCGGCATAAGCAGGGTTGCACAGACACCCCTCTCCCGTCGACTCCCCCTGCCCCTCCAGGGGGACACTGATGCGTTCCCAAGCCAGCCGAAAGACATAATCTCTGCAGCATATCCTGGGTCTGCCCCAGGGTCTCCTTCCTGTTGATGATCATGAAACAGCTCATGTGGGTGGTGTCTGAGAGGCAGCTGCTTTTATCCGTGATCTTATTCTTTTGGTCACTACCCACAGCTCGTGGCCATAGGTGAAGGTAGGAACACAGATTGACCAGTAAATCGACAGCTTCCCCTTTTGGCTCTGCTCTCACTTTACCACACACCGGAGCAGCATCCGCCTCACTGGAAACGCCGCATCAATCTCCTGCTCTATTCTTCCCTCACTTGCAGACCCCTAGGTGATTGAACTCCTCAGCTTGAGGCAACAGCTCATCCCCAACCCGGAGCAGGTAATCCACTGTTTTCCACCGGGGAGCCATGGCCTCAGACTTGGAGATTTTATTCGCATCTCAGCCGCTTTGCACTTGGCTGCAAACTGCCACCAGTGCAAGCTGGAGGTCACCGGTTGATGAAGCCAACAGAACCGTGTCACCCGTCACCCTTTGACTGTGCCAAGAAATTCTGTCCATGAAAGTTACGAACAGAACTGGTGACAAAGGGCAGGCCTGAGTCCTGCACCGAGTGGGAAACAGTCAGAGTTACTGCAATACAAACCCAGCTCTTACGCCTGGATTGATTTATTTATTCTTTTTGTTTATTCAAATGTCTTACATAATTTGAATGGTTCAGCTTAAAATAATGGGATGCAATCCAAACTACAACTTCCATTGGGCCTGTGAGTCACCCCACATAAACTGATTAATTGACCATTAAAAATACTGAAGGAGCAACGCACTAGACCAGCTGAATCTGGTATAAAGAATAAAACAGTTGGTTCAACTGGCCTAACAGCATCAGCAAACTCCTATTTGTTCATCTTCCCTACACAGATCATATTCATTCACTTGTTTTTCCCATGTTCATGCATCGCCCCTGCAGTGGCTGAACGGCCCTCCCGCCCCCCCAGTCTGAGAACCACCGTGTTTCTCACTGAGAAACAAAAATCATCAAAGAGAGACTGAGCTGGAATATCAGAGGTCTGTCTTTTTTTTCCCTACATTGACTTTTTCTCGCTTTTACCACCTTTGAGCTTTGTTGGAAAAGATTTTACACCTCTCCACAAACAGAAAAAAACCAAGGCAACATTCCTGCCTTACTACTCCTTGTGTTATCCATCAAAATGTGAACGAACTCCATGAATCATGCAGGAGCCACAGCAGCAACAGCATGAATAGTAACTTACAGACCAGCGGCTGGCTAGTAAAGATTCCCCACAGAGGCTTTTCAGACGTGTTCAAGGACGCCTGCGGATGGGGAAAAGTTGCAGAGAGATTTCTTCAGACTGAGATGAAATCTCCAAGTTGCCTCTCGGCCTTCTGCATCCTCTCCTCTCTCTCTCTGTCCTCCGTCTTGTTTCCACTGGTGCTACAAGTCATTACAGCCACAGTGTGTTTCCATTATGTTTGTCTATTAAATCAGTTGAGGGTGTGTTTCACCGTCTCACTGATCTTTCCGTCTCCAGTTGTGCACCAGGCTGCCTCCTCCATTAGAGAAACAGGATGTCAGAGGAGCTTCTGAGCCTGGTGGGTATTTGTGTGTGTGTGTTGTGCTGTTAAGAGTTTAGCCATGAGTCCTGTCAAAACCTTGAGTACACGCACAGAGAGGCTCATTTGCAGAGGACGCTCGACAACGAGAAGACAAGACAAACAAGGCGTGAAACAGAGAAAGACGTTATACAGTACAACTGTTCGCTGTGTGTGTGTGTGGATCCTTTGTGTTTGTGTGAATCCTCTGTGTTCTGGCCTTATTTAGGCTCATTTACAATAAACAGATGAGTTAGGAATTCTGTTTATCTGGTGTCAGGGGGGTGGAGGGGGTAGTTGGAGACGTGGGAAAGACGGAGAGAAGAGGCAGAACAGCTCCTTGCATACAATGATCTATTTATCAATTCCCCATCCTGTTTCTCTCCTCTCCACCCATTCTCTCCTCTCCTCCTCCTCTTTCTCCTCCTCTCTTGAGTGCCCTACTTGCTTATCCTCTTCAGAGCACTTTAAATTCAACTTAACAACACTTTTTTTGGCTGCTGCTTCGTTCCTCTCCTTTCCCCCCCACCTCCCTTCATTTAATTTCTGTTCGATTGCTCATCTGCGCTGGTACAAATAAGATACAGGATGGAGACAATTGGCTGCCTCTATCTCATTCCCGTTATTACTCCATTCAGGCGTGTGCATGTGTAAATGTGTTTGTGTGTGCAGTTTTGTTTCAGAGGAGAAAGAAAGGAACAAGCAATGAGGACAATACAGAGGGCTGTAATAACCATGGAGTTGTTGTTCTCTGCAGCACACTGCTGCAATGCTTTAATTAATGTCTAAATATAGAGCCTTAAATAAATGCTTAGAAGCTGATTTGAAGAAATACATGCCAATTTCCTGCAGGCATATTGCTTAATTAAAAATGTTATTTTTGGAATTTAAGATTATGTCAGTCTGTAAAATGGAACCGGAGACGGCAAGTGAAAAAGAGGAGAACGAAAGAATAAGAGCAGGACATCTCCTCTTAAGAGTAAACTTTACAGACGATGTATTTAAACTAGAGTTTGAAGCTGTGCAGTGATGCTCGGAGATAAATGCACACACCGGCATGCTAACTTGGTAACACCATGTTTACCAGTGTCATTAAAACTTTGACTGCAAGTTAAAAGATCATCCATCATCCAAGCTCACAAAAATATTTCCCTGGTAGCTGGTGGTGCTGCCAGAACAGTCGACGGATCACTGAAGTCGGTGCAAAATCTCACGACAAGCCGTCTAGTCGGTGTCTAGATATTTTAGTCTGAACCAAAGCTGTGGACTGATCCACCAAACGTCACACTTACACTGACATGCCTGGAGCTATGCTGCCGGCATGGCTAAAAATAAGGCTGGTGTTATGCTATATTTGTCTTGTTAACCACAAACTTCATGAAAAGACAGAAACTAACAACGTGTTGGCCTGTCTCTCAACACTCGACTGCTTCCTTACCTTGTCTGTGGTACTCAGCTGGGATTATCTTTCCACAGTGGAGATGTAAATGCTTAAGAGCGTGTCATAAATGTTGCGGGCAGTTTGATTTATTTTTGAAAGCTTAAGTAGCTGGGCACTGCGGTCTATTTTTTGAAGCTGTGGATTAATACAATGCTTATGAGCTTTTAAGGCAGCAGGACAGCGTGGAGTCCCTTTCAGACACTTCTTCTGTTGGTCTGGTGGCTACTGAACAGGCACCTCCATCACTTTTCTATGAAAGTTGCATCTTCGGTTGAACCTGAACACACGGCACAAGTTTGTCGTCACATTAATGGAGAAGCATGCACCAGCGACACTTTCAGTTGTGTGAAGCGATTTTAGGGAAGGTCTTTTCTGCATTTCAGCTCCAGTATTGATCCAGAAAAAGTCATGGTTTGCATGCCAACTTCACAAAACACCCTTTTCATTTACTCAGCGCTACGAATTCACATCTTCAGCTACGTCTTGAATGTGAGATCCTGATATGTGTGTAGAGACACGTGCTTGGTTACAAACTGAAATGTCTATAAAGTAAAACTTCCACAGTAAGGACAGAACAGGTCAAAATGACAACACTCACCAATAATAAAGGTAATCCAAAATATCAACCAGAGATGCAGTTTAATATGTCGCTTCCAGCTGTTTGTAGGAGTCTTTCTAAATACCTGCAGCATCAGACAGCAGCAGGGCTCATATGAAGGTCTCCAAAGAGAGAAATGTGTGTGGTGCAACAGGAGTAACTTTATTAATTACTTATAATTATAAATTATACCTGACAGGGAGACGGGACCAATCAGGATCTAACAGCGAGCAACACTGTGTACTTGTCCTTACGTGAGACAGATGAGCTGTCGCACAGAGTCACAGTTTATTAGCTGCAGTTGAATCATTTGTTGGTCGTCCTGAGCTCCATCACAGCTGTCGGGATGTTTTTCATTTAACTGTTGGTAAAGCAGTGGTTAGATTATCATCCAAGTTTCACACATGCACTGCGGTTCTCTCCCCCACTGGAGTCTGCATGTCTGAATGAAGCCATGAGGACCATTAGCAGAGAAGTGGCTGAATGACAGAATGCCATCACTTTGCCAGACTGATGAAGCAGCAATGTTACTATCCCATGTCTGATTAGGACTTTTGTTTCACCTCAGTCATTCAGCTTGACATTGTTATGTTGTCATGTTAACTGCTTTGTTGGCTGAAGTGGTGTTTTATTAGCTTCAGCAGCAGGTCATGTTTCCCGAATGACTGTGGGCAGGCAGCTGTGCAGGAGGATCGCATCAGCTTTAATAATCCCATTAACACAGCTCAAATCAGTTGACTATTTCTTCAGCTGTCAGCGAGTACAGCGCTGGGCCCGCTGCGTATGAAACGGTGACATGTGGGCAGCGATTCAGAGGTCTGGAATCGGGTCACTTGTTGGTGGCACTGATTCAGAACAAACAGCCACAGCTACAGTAGCCATGTTGTAATGAAGGAACCTGTCACCCAGCGCAAAGGCATGAGTCACTGATGTGTTTTTAACAGATTTCAGACGACTCCACGGTGCAGATCAGTGAGCTAGCTTATATCGAGCTTTGGCTGCACACACAAAACTTGTTAGTAGGATCAATTGACTGTTGCTTTTCATGGGATTTGTTAACAAGAAGGAAAATATGAAATAGCACCAGGCTCCTCCTTTTAATGAGAGCAAAAAGGGCAAAGGAGGGGTATGTTGTGTCTGTTCTGATGATTAGTAGAGTTGCTCTGATAACCATTTGATCCTCTTGTATCAGGACATGTGTGTGTGTGTCTGTGTGTGTGTGAGAGAGAGATGATAAATCTGTGTCTCCTCATTTTCTGTCAGAATTGTACATCCTTCTCACAGTGGGTTTTGTTTTTTTGTATGAACAAACAGTAATCAGAGCAGGAAAACCCAGTGGGGGGGCAGACAGAGGGAGGGAGAGAGAGAGAGAGAGAGAGTGGGTGGAATCATTACTGTGTATGCTGCTGTTTGTGCTTTTCAGAAGGGGACGGGGGAGATTACACTGAAGGGATAACTCAAAGCTGATTGAAGGCTGTGGCAGGGCCCCGAGCATGTGACTGCCTTATGTTGATATATGGTGTCATCAAGATCATAGTCCGTTTTTCTCTGACACCCTCCAATCAGCAAAGCTTTAAAAAAAAAGAAGAAGAAGCATGCATTCAAGTGTATATTTAGCATCGCTGCACTGCTGGCTTCAGTGTTTGTACAAAGACGAGATAGAAATGTTGGATTTGGGGATGTAAAGTTATTTGTAGAATCTTTGTTTCTAATGACATCTTTTTTTCCCCTCTTACATGCTAGAAGGCTTATTACACAACAGGAAAGTCTCAGGGAGAAAAACATCCCTGGCTGGTAATTTACTATAGTAATTTGGACACATTTCACCTGCTATTAATGTTAAATCTGTGTCTGAATAAGGAAAACACATGCTAATGAAGTTGTAATTGTGTGCTGAATGCACTGCAATCTGAATGCAATTTGGAAGGCCTCACTGCATCTGGGGTTGATCCGATCTGGCTCGCATTACCATCACATCTCAGCCACGTATAAATGCGGTCTGCCCAGATTGTTTTCAAATAAAATAAGGACGGTCTGGCACGTAACCCCCCCATACAAAAGCAAATTGTCAATTTAAACCGCCGCTTTGTGTACAGATTGAACTAAAATGGGAGCGATCCAGGCTAGTCATTTTCCCTTGATACCTGCCTTTATGCTAAGCTAACATAATTACTGTATAGACATGTGTTATCGATTTGCTCATCTAATTCTCCACTAGAAAACAAATAAGCTGATTATATACCAGGTGTGAATGGGGTATTAATGCCAAGTTACTGCAACAGATCTTACCGTATGCAGGTTATTGAATACCTCTGTACTATACAGTCAAGTGACACACCAGCACCAGTGTCTGCAAATATTCAATATAGTCCATCTCTCATTCAGCTCAGTTGAGACGCATATGACCGACAAATTCAAGTATATGTTTTTAATGTAAGTACAGTTGTTTGGTGCACCTTTGATCAGCTTTGTCCTCTAAATCTGCACAATATCCCAGTAAAACACTGATCTGTAGAAGACATCACTTTAGTGATCTGTCACCATCTTGTTTTGTACCGTTACTATCACGGATTATTCATTTATCACCCACATGGGAACCATGACATGACATCATTTTTAGGGCTTTTTTAAAGCAGTGAAATATTCAAGGGAAAGTTGTTGGCATTTTCATGGAAATGGGCCACTTAAGATTAATGAAGTTTTGATTTAATATGTTGATATACTCTCATTTGTTCTGAACATCCCTTAACCCCTTCATCCAAATTCGCATCCCTTCTTCAAGTGTTTGTTGCAGCGAGGTGCAGCACGCATCAGATGAAACTGCACTTGCCAGCAATACCAGTTGCTTATCTGTGCAATAAAGTGTTGGCAAGAAAAAAACATAGTTTGTTCTTATATCAGATTTAATCATAGTTACAACCTACATACAGCTGTGTGGGCATCTCCTCACCTATTACTCTTTGAATTACTCATGAGCTTGTCAATGGATAGATATCATAATATCTATGCGATACTGTCATTGCATATATGTTAATATAATACAATATCCTTTTTTAATTCTACCCACTGAAGTAATAATTGAGACGAATCAAACCTCTGCAAAGGAATATCTTTACTAACTTCTTCACACTTCTGCTTCTTGGGTCAGTGAGTCACAAAGCCCTTGTCGTTTCATAACGTCTGCCTACTGCACATCAGAATAAGCAGTAGAACCTACTCTTTCCAATAATTGTTTCTCTCTTCACCAAAGAGAAATCCTGTTTTGAAGTTGCAGCAAATGTCTGCATTGTCTCCAGTATAGGGCTAAAATAAAGACAAACGTGCATGTGAGTTTCAGTGCAATGATTCAAAAGAGGTGGTCAAAACATGAGTCAACATGTACGTCACCTGTGTGCAAGAAGGCATTGGCCATCCTAGACGGTCCGTGTACGTCGCGGCCATTCATTTTCTTATTTTGAGATTTCAAAATAAAAATGAAAAATAAACCGTTTCCCTTTTTTTCAGTGATAATACAAAATGAAAAATGGAAAACGGGCCCTAATTCATTATCCATTATCCGTTATCCGATTTAATTAGATGTGTTTGTAAATGGAAATTAAAACTAAAATACACCTGTGGAAAAATTATTTCTCTATTTCCTGTTGGTTTTGGCTCCATAACCCATCTGACACTTGAAGAGGAGCTACCATGATTTAGCGCTAGCGATTTAGCGCTAGCTCTGCCGCTAGCGCTAAATCAC
Source organism: Dascyllus trimaculatus (assembly GCA_024666655.1). NCBI lineage: Eukaryota > Metazoa > Chordata > Actinopteri > Pomacentridae > Dascyllus > Dascyllus trimaculatus. The sequence goes on from JAMOIN010000551.1 coordinate 35,913, forward strand.
TACTTTGCTTTCTGGCAAAGCTAAAGTAACAGAAAACCTCAAAACCTCCCCAAACCCCCCCCGAAAAGCAGTCGAATGCTAGCTATTTAGCGCTAGCGGCAGAGCTAGCGGCACCACAAGGTCCCTCCAAAGGGACAAATAAACCCCACACTGGTGAAAAGTCCACTGTGAAATAGTGAACAATGTGTGCCAAGCAACGTTTGGACCCACAGTGGGTCTTCATCAGGCCACGGCACACAGCAAGGTCTGCTAACAGTGAGCTAACACTGGAGCTTTAGATACCAGATCCTTCCTCTTCAGAAGTCAGACGGGTCACGGAGCCAAAACCAACAGGAAGTAGAGAAATAAGTTTTCCAGGTGTGTATTTTAATTTTGATTTCCATTTACAAACACATCTGATGAAATCGGATAACGGATAATGGATAATGAATTAGGGCCCGTTTTCTGTTTTTCATTTTGTATTATCACTGAAAAAAAGGGAAACGGTTTATTTTTCGTTTTTATTTTGAAATCTCAAAATAAGAAAACGAATGGCCGCGACGTACACGGACCCTAGACTCTTGGATACTTAGGGGCAAAGTAACCATGGGGGGTCCCTTGTTTAGGGCTGAGGGGGACAAACATTTGCCTGGTATGCCATTTCTCTAACTAGGCTACTCTATGTGAACACTCCACAGAAAAAAAAGACATTTATTTCCATTGGGTCCAATATCTACGTCCTACAGTATCCCTTTATCATGGTTCTAGTGTTGCCAGACAGTCTGCCCTACAATTATGAAACTAAATTGCCAGCAATTTATGCTGAGGTATGTATGGATACGCAACAATTTCATGATACAAAATAGCTTTTCCCCCCGATATAAAGGGTAATACCAAACAAATCTGCAGGTATTATCATATCAAATGATGAAGGTCTGGATTCATTAGACTGTTCTGAATAAAAAGATACTAGTGACCAAGATAAGAGCTTAAAAGTAAAAGTAGTGAAATGACCCTGAAAATAGCCCGGGGCTCGTCGGGGAGAGACAACAATACTTTCAAAATTTAAAGCAATACTTTCATTAAGCTCCATTTATTTGTGCGCAAAAGTTGCGAAGAGTATGGCACTGGACCTCAACACCTATTTAGTACTTTTAGTGTGTGTATTTGTCCATAGCAGATGATGTATTCAAAGCTGCTACTGCATGATCAGATATGTAATCTTTTTTAATTTACTCGGTGATCAAATAATCCCTGCTTGAATAAAAAAAAAAAAAAAATCTAAGTAGTTTCATAATATCCAACGTAAGCCTTTTCTAACAACTGTTCTGCGTTTAGGCAACATTTAACAGACTCCAGTGCACAAATTTGTATTTTCCCCCTCGAGTCCTACCAGGCTCTGAAACTCATAAATAAATAATGTCAATAAAAAAATCCTGACTTGATGACACCTCAAATAAATCCTTCAGGGGGAGGAGACTAATGTTCTCACTGTCTCAAAGCAGGACGCTGCTGAAATAACCTGGGAAGAGGTTGAACGTAGCACGCCGCAACAGCGCTGTTTATTTATGGTGCTGTACGGGTGTGTATTTGTGCACCGTCTGGGAAGGTCCCCACAGTATGAGCTACTGCAGCTATAAGGTTCTTTCTCTTTCGGCGGCAGGGGGGTGGGAGTGAGATAGGGAGAAAAATAGAGAACGGGGAGCAGGGTGACAGAGGGAGAGGTTGGTGTGTTTTCAGCTGATCCACTTCCTCCCTGATGTTGGCTCTCATTTGTCTTGGCTGGAAACTGAGTACAAGGCTGGAATACTGATGACTGCTACTCCGCATCCCCCTCCTCCTCATCCTCCTCTCTTTCTACCTCTCTCTCATCTTCACCCCCTCCATTTATCCTCTCTTCACATACTCTACATTCTGTCTGCTCAACTGATTTCCTGCCTCCTGTCTCTCCCCCTTTTTACCCTCCTCATCTCGCCTCTCTCCCGATGCAGCTGCACTTCGTCGACCCAAATTTCCCTTCCACCCCTCCTCCTCTCCTCTCCTCCTATCCATCTCTCCATCTGACCTCGCTCTACCTCTCCCGCTGCTCAGTCTATCACTTACCAGCTACATTATCCAGCTCCATTCCTCCTCCCTCTTGCCTTTTTTTCGCCCCGCGTTCCTGCTCATTCCTCCTCTCGTCTTGCCTTTAGCATCCCCAGTGCGTCTCGCTGTCTTTTCCGCTTTCTCTCATTTAGTGTCGGCCTCCTGTCCTCCTCATCTGCTCTGCCTCCCGTCACCTTTCAGCTTCTCTTTCGTTCTCTCTGTCTCTTTCTGGCCTGTGTGAATTAGTTACCGGTCTATCTGGGTCACGGGGGTGATGAGACATGAAATCAGAGGTGTGTATTTGTGTGTGTTTCTGTGACAGGGAGCGAAGGGGGGGGGTGGTCATGGGAAACCGGATGGAGAGTTTCAGGGATAGACGCAAAAAAGACTACAGTACAGCTGCACGGGTGACGTCCAGCTTGGGTTGGAGAAATGCTGTGAAACGTGCACAAGTTACGCTTCTATACGACTAAGTGCATCCACAATCCCATTTTGAAGGAAGCATTTTTCTCCTGGTACAGTAAAGAGTCACAAAGTCTACACTGGGAGGCTGGTGGGGTGGATGCAGCTAAAGTCTGGCAGAGAAGACTGGCATTTGTGTCCCGTGTGGGGCCATTATTTTGTTTTGTTTGTTGGTTTTTGACATTTTGCGTTTATTTTTGATAGAAGAAGTAGTGATGGACAGAAAAAATGGGGCAAGAGAGCAGGGGAATGACATGCAGCAAAGGTCCGGGTGGGAATTGACCAGGGACTCACTGCTGATGGCATGTTTGCCCATGTGGTACACACCCTAACCCCCTAACCACCGGGTCGCTCTAGGGACCATTATTTTAGACTCAAGTTTTGTTACCACAGGCTTTTATCTGTTTGTTTGTGTGTCTGTTCGTCTGTTAGCAAAATAATTTGAAAAGTTATGAATGGATTTTAATGGAATTTTCAGGAAAAGCTGATAATGAGACAAGGAACAGATGATTAGATGTTAGTGATATTCTGGATTACCATCTGGATCCAGGAATAGTTTAAAGGATTCTTTACGATTACTATGAAATAGGACCATTTTCAGCATATGTGCTTATAACTTCACAACAAAAGGTCAGATTGCTTGGCAAAAAAAATACAGGATATGTTCACAATAGATTCTATAAAATATCAAAATTTGATCTAGATCCTGAAAAAATTCTGGATATTATGATCCAGAACAGAAAAAAATACGGTGCTTGCTCATTTTTTGGGTACTGTAAGGTAACAAATGAAGATACAAATGTTCAGTTACTTAGTTACTCTAAGTTACAAACTGTAGCTTAGAGTCTGCTGAATCAGTATAGTGCCAACAGATTTGTTGTGGCTTCAATATCCAGAAGAAAACCACCATTACAGCAAAATATTGATTTTCGTGGATAGGTAATAAACTAAAAACAACAATATCAATGTGGTTCCAAATGCTAAAGGTATGTTCTGATTATCAGTTAATCTAATAGTGTATATAAAGTGAATGTAGGACTATAAATTTGGGTGGAAATCACAGTATGGGTGGAAATGAGCTGCTTGGTGGAGGTCTGCGCTCTCCGAGTGTTTTTCTAGTTTTCACCTGGAATTTACTTACGAACTTTGGTTTAGTTTGGTTTTATATTTGCTGAAGTTAAGACACCAAGACTACTTTCTTAGGTTATGAAAATACCATGGTTTGGCTTCAAATATGACCGTTGCACAGCATGTTCAAAGCTGCTTATCCATTTTCTGAGTTAGCAGGGTGATGATTCCCAGCCTATCTAATATGTGATTGGTTGGCTGAAGAGGAGAGTAAAGCATTAAGATAAATTCAAAAATATGCTGACAGAAACATATTTGTGATATATTACAAACAAACATAAAACAGGTGAACTATAATTGAGGAAGCTGTTTACTTGTATGTGAATGTACTTTCTCAGAGACAACGCTCAGGCAAACTGAACACCAGCTCGCCTTGTCGATTCCACACATATTGTAGTTAAGTACCCAAAAGTGGATGTGGATGGCAGGGCTTGCTGTCTGCCCTACATGCAAAGCTTCTTCCTTTTTAGCTCTTAATTAGTAATCTGTGTCTTACCATGGCTTAAAACAGCCCAGTTTTCTGTAGAAAATGTCTTCTCAGGAAAAAAAAAACAATGTTGCCAGATTGGTTATGCAAGACTCCCTTCCAGTCTGCACACTGGATGATCTGTATCTCTGTGGATAGCAGCGACTTTCATCTTCAAAATTTAAATAGAAGAAAGTAAAACTGGGAATTAAAACTGTTACAAAAAATCCAAATTTGATCTTTGAAACTCTATAAACCCCTTAAGATTTTTTTCCTGTTTGAGCTACATTGTGATAATTTAAACCCTTTAATAGACAGCGTTTGATATTTTTTAACCATTTTGCTTAGTTCTCACAATTTAGAGTTCACTCTCATGTTTAGCGGTTGCAAAGTGATTCAGACTGAATCAGCTGAGCATTAAACCATTCTAGCTGGTGGGGGCGGGGTTTTTAAGGTACCAGTGAGACAATGAAGTATGACCCAGGTATGAGTAGCACATTAATGCATTTAAAGGCTTCTGAGAACTGCACAGAGATTTATACTCACCTACTCCCTCTTTGCCACAAAGTAAACAGTGGGAATACAGTGCTTATGTGGCGTTAGGGTTGCGTGTTTCTATCTATTTAATTGCCCGACTCAGTTCCTTGTCACATGGCTCCGCCTTGCATTGTGGTGAAAGTTGAGCTTCTGTTTAAATGGATGAGAAAGCTGTGTGGTTTTTTTCCTGCAGGGCTTCTGATTTAAACCCAGACACTTGACTTATGTCCCCTATTACTGCGTGTCCTGCCTGAAGTTTTTTTGGAGGTAGGCAGCGGTGCAATAAGCCTTGAGATTTTTTTTTTCTCTTTTGGTCAGAGGAAAAGAAGCACTACAACGCTGTTAAAGTGTTTGTGTACAACAATGCATGAAATGAAGTACATCAAATTGTACTGAAGTTCAACATTCGCTTACTGGAAATAGCTTCATGTCCAAGCTCTCCCCACAGGTCACAGTTACATATAAAATCCTCCGTGGGATTTCACAGGACTCACAAAAGCAAATGTATTTATGGAAGGAAGTGAGGTCAGCTTGAGAGGCCGAGCGCATATTTATGTGTGCAAGAGAGAGGCGTGAATATTACAGGTGCATTTAAGGCACTTGGACTTCTGTGGAGGTGTCCTCGCTGACAAAACGCAGCAGCCATCTGTTTGAATGCCTTAAAGTGACAGATTTTTATGTTTAGAAGCAAAGCAGCACGTAGCATTTATCTTTATTTTTACCACAATCTTCCGTGAAGCTCAACCATATGAAACAATGTGTCCTTGACTGACTGATGTGGCAATTGCTGCCCAAATACAGGATGTTTTGGGAAGCACTGAAAACTACGTTCCTTCAGCTAATTCCAGGCATGTTGTAAACTATGGTATGACATTGTATTTTCTAGAGTTACAGTATGTCAAAGGAATCTATAACTTGCCACACACTGAGTCTTTCCTCTCCAGCATTAGTGATTTTTATTGTAAATGGAAAAAGATGCATGTGTATAGTGCATATGGATTTTTTTTTTTTAAAAATCTGCCTCTCAGGCTGTTTCACATTTTGGACAATGGGAAGCGAAGTGCATTTCACCCTGAATGGCACCTAAATTGCCTTCGTTCCACAGCCGGTGCTCCCTCGGTGACCAGGTTTTTCGATGTCTCGCTCTCTCACTGCTCAATAAAAAAATGACATGATTTATGAAAGATGTCATCAGTATTAGCACAAAGGTACAGAGGAGCAGAACATCTCACCACACTGTGAATGACTCCAATTCATCATCTGATGACCAGGGTGCCGTCGCAGTGGACCATCACAGCAGCAGTGTTTGTTGTCTGTTTCCGTTCGTTTGAGCTTGGGTGGCATAAATTGATTCACTGATTGAGTGTCTGATGGACCAAGCTATGGATTGAGCGGCGTATGACCGTGTTTGCAGCTTCTCCTGCCTTTCAGCAAGTGAAGCAAACAAAACAAACTTTGCTTTCAGCGTAGCGTTAACTACCTGAGGAGAGCTTTTGCTGTGCCCTAGATGATCTGTTGTCGCTCTGATGAGGCTTGTCAGCAAACCGTCTTTCAGCATCTCTCTGAGGCTTCTTCCCTTGTCGTTTCTCTGCACCAGCGCGAGGCAAAGAGGAGCCATGAGGTTGCCTCTCTCTGAGCTCATTTTTACAATCTCTGAATTTAATGAGCATCTTCAGCGGAGCGGTCGATGGCTTGCTGATGAGCAAGAACTCGTTTGTTTTTGATCATTCGCTATCTGGAGGACTTCAAAGTTGGTAGGCTCGATGGATTTTCTATGGGATGGAGTGGCAGACGATCTCCATGGTGAGCAGCAATGATGAAGGAGGACACTCTTCAGAAATGTCAAATCAAAGTACTGTACTCAACAAAGAAGGCAGAAGTCATAAAAGTCAAGGGGATGTGCGGGATTGTGTGCGTTGACTAAAACTGACTTCATGCCAGTCTTTTTTTTTATCCCTTGCTGTAAATTAAACTCACTGATTTTGAGCCAGCCTTCTGTTTCTATAGAACCATGATCAAAAACTGTGCTGCAGAGTTTAACATAAGCTTGCACAGTGGGAGGCTCTTCTGCTGCTGCAATGTATGACTCAGATTTTATGAAATCCTCCAAAAGTTGTTTAGCTTCCAAGTCAAACAAAGGGGGACCTTGACTGACGATCTCATGCTGTTTGTTTGTTCTCCATTCTATCAAACCAATAAGTGAAGGACAGAAAAGTTTGTCTCATAGTCATGATTTACTATCCAGTAATTGCTAAAAGGTGTATTCTGTATGTTCTGTATTCCGTGACCTGATTACAAATGCTCTCATCACGTAATAGTTGTCACCATATGGTCCCGTAATACTGAGTCAGGATCACATATTTTGATGGCTTGGATGCCTTTCTGATGTTTCACTGAAAAGCATCAATGCAGCATCCTGTACTGGTTTAATGAACAGAGCAATGAATGAACAGAGCATATGCTACTATCACAGAGTTTTTTCTGCACTCTGGGCAAGAACTATAGAAGTCGACATGCTTGTTATGCTGATCATGTCGTCACTAGTAATGTCTGAGGCATCAAACTCAAGATCCTGCTGCTTTATTTCAACGCCAACCTCATTTACGGCAGCAGGTCATCAGGATATCGGACTGGTTAATTATTCAGGGCGTGGAACATCACACCAATAAAAAAACCATCCACATTACACAGTGACATTAATATGTCCTATTGTCAAACCAGTGGGGAAATCTGAGCTAATTAAATCAGGTGGCATCATCCTTCATCCTGCGTCTTCTCAAACAGTGATGACTGATAACCACCTCAACCCGTTCTCATAATTACCAGATCGAGATCTCACAATTACGAGAAAACGATCTCATTATGAGATAGTTTCTCATATTTATGAGATAGGAAGTCATAATTATGAGATACAGAAGTTATAATTATAAGATTAAGGCCTCCAGTGTTTGGTGAATGCAATGTGTTTACATCATAAACAAACTGAAGGATATAAACTCTGTTGGAATGTACATACATTTGCTAATAGCGACACGGATTTAGCTACATTATCAAATATAAATAATCCTAAACTCATATTAAGTATGCAGTGTTTTGACCGGAACTGGCCAAGACACTGCATACTTTCTCTCTCTATTCAGCTCTGAGTTACTGGTTACTTTTCCTGTTAGCCAGTTATATCCAAGTAATTTTTCAATTAAGGTTAGCACGTGCTAAATGTTAGTCGCAAACGACACCATACTGAGGTCATTTGCAAACATTAAAGTGATTATGTTCAATATATGCAGTCTCATTTCCATAGCTTAAGGTCCCATTCAGTGAAAATCAACAGAGTGTTTTTGTATGTCTTAAAAACATGTAGAGATGTCAAATGAAAGCTGTGTGAAGCCATAATTTCATTCAGTTTCTAAGTAGAAACTTAGGAACAAATAGCTGTCCAGCTTAAGTTTTGTATAATCCTTCGTGGTCACTTGCTGATGCTTTCAGGTAAGCCATTCAGAATGATCAGCTGCCTCATAGTCTCCAGATTTTGTTTGCTTTCGGAAGCTGCTTCTGCTCACATCAAAATGTCTCAGCCACGAGTAAAGCTGCCCATGTTCTGCTGCTGGCTGCAAGAGTGAACACACAAGTCTTTATGCACTCTGAGGAACTAAAGACCCAGTGGATTACTTTTATTTTTAACGACAATGTCCCCACAATGATAGGAAAACTCCTAGGGATAGCACACTGTGTGGCTAATGTGACTGATAAGCTCTAATAGTATGTCCACAGCAGGTCAGAGCTCTGTGGAAACTGATGATGAGGGACATTCAAAGATAGTGGAAACTTAAATACCTATCTGAAACCAATTAACAAGGATTGGGGGTTATAATGTTTTTCTGTTATTATTATTTTTATGTCACCTTTTGTGCTTTAGTGCAAGCTAAAATCAAGTAATTAAGTTGTTCTTATTTATATATCATCTTAAAAATACTGATTTTATAAAAGTAACATCATCAGAGAGAACGTTAGAAATGATAAAAAATTCCTGGTCTCAAACATTCATTCTTATCTTTGTCAGCTGCAATGTTGCTCTGCACTGTCAACCACTGTTGCAGAGAGAGTCTTCTTCCTGAAGGGAGCATGGACAGCAGCAGCTCAGCTACAGACACTGAAACAGGCCATTTAGAAACCAGTGGATGTAGAGTTATGGTGAAATAGGGGGGACATAGGACTTTTAATACTGACATGGGAATTTTTCTTATTTGTGAATTTATAGCACTTTCTGTGCTGTTAAGGCTGCTGGAGTGTTTAATGCATAAACACCGGAAAAAGCTTTTCATTTGTTTCCCAGTTAATCTTAACAAGTTCATTATAAGAATTTGTTAAGATTCACCACACAGCAGAGGTAAACATTTTGTTTTCAATTTAGGTTTCGGCTTTTTAAAATAAGTGCAACATCCATTTTTTTTGGTTCAGTTATTTTTTATCTCTACTCCAAGGTGAGCCTCTGATTTGATTCACTTGTAGCTTCTTTTCCCCTTCAAAATGCTCTTACATTTTTCCCCTTTACGGCTACAATCGAGACATTACATTCATTTTTATGTGATTTGCCGATATTTAAAAACACAATCTCAGCGGCAACTGATGTGTCTCAAAGCAGCACAAAATCACATAAAAAGCTCCAATAATGTTTTTCTGCAAATATAAAACGTGGTTGCATTACAGTAATGAGTAGACTGTTGTGAACAATCTTTTATTGCTGCACATAAAACAGTCCAAATGCTGCTTCCTTTAACTAAGGACATTGGCCAGCACATAACGACACAGCCTTCGCTTGAATCTTTATATATACCGACCCTCTATATTATCATCCATGTACGTCCACTCATCCATTCTCTTTGAGATCTCCTGATTCCTTTTCTCCTTTTATCTGTCCCTCCCCTCCCTCCCTCGGCCCCCGTCCCTGTAATTCAGATTATTTTAATTCATATTTCATCCTTCAGTGTTTTATTCTAACTTAATCTATTATTCACGGCCTGTTTTTAAAAATGTAACAGTGCGAAGGTCACTGATCCGTGCTTGCTTCTCTCTGGCTCATACAAGACGCCGCGCGCACAAACACACACACACACACACACACACACACACGAGCACACAAATAAACAAACCAATACACTGACACACATGCAAACTCTGAAATGTCTAAAGAAATTATTCATAAGGCATGAGAGTAAGGTTTTTCAGAGTGGCCATGTGATGAGCGAGAGACAAAGAGCAAGAAAGAAAGAGAGAAGTACATGAATAAAGGAGTCAGAGAAGAAATGAAAGGAGAAACACATCAATTCTTCGACTGAAAAATTAAGTAGGTAAAGTTCAATTCTCTTTAGTCCCGAACCAATAATGCCAAGCAGAAGATTGGGTGAGCTGTAAGGCCGCTAGAAATGGAGAACGGCACAACTCAATGACCACAACTTGGTTATTAAGACCAGTGGACAGAAACAACCAACAAGCCAGAGAGGAAAGAAGTCATGAGCTCTACTTTCTGCTACACTGCAGCCTGTATAAAGACCAAGTTTTTCACCAGAATAAAACTCCATTTCCAAGAATTAAACATTCTCGCTGAGCAAAACAAAATTAAATATTTACTGAAAATATGTCTGAAATGTCACAGCCTGAAGGAAAACCAGTCAGAAAACACATAAAAGATACTGAACCTCTTGATTTTCATTTTATCGCCTTTCTTCTGTGTCCCTCACGCATGCAACCCATTCTCATTCTCCGGGTGTCAAACGTTGCAGTTTTGTCAAGGCTGATGGAGTCTCAGAGATAAGCACAAGGTGTTCTTTGGAGTTGGTGTCACACATATCGATATTCGATGCATATAGATGTGTAGGAATTTTTCCAGTTTAAAAGACCCTCATAAAGACACTGAAGGCAACACAGGACTTTCACCCAGGAGTCTGAGGTTCATGTCCTGTGTATTCCCATTATTTTTTCACTTAGTGTCGTCTTATTTCAGTAATCCCTCATCTATCACGAGGGTTTAGGTTCCAGAACCCCCCCGTGAAGTAGCGACCTTATATTTATTGATTATTTATATATATTTTAAGGCTTTACAGCCTCCTCCCCAACACACACACACTGTTATTAACCTTTCCCACACTCTTATGAACACTTCCTAAGCTCTCAAACACTTTCTACACTCTTAAACCTATCCATCAAGAGAAGCTTCTACGGCCGTGTCTGATAACGGAACTAGCGACTCAGTGATCCACTGGAAACGTCCACTTTGGAAAACTTTGCCGTATTTTAAACACACGACACCGAGGACGTCTGGCTGCCTACCAGAAACTGATGATGATGTTACGGATAATCCTACAGACAGTCATCGGTTCTCTGAGGGTTACTTCCAGTAAACATTCACCGTGTGGGACTGCGGGTTCTGACTGACTTCGATCGCCACCAATCAATCAGCGACTGACTAACTCAAGTGGAAGCGGCCGTAGGTGCATTTTCCATAGGTGCCGATACCCATCTGCTGTTTAAAAACCATCGATACAGTGAGACCGCGAAAAGTGAACCGCAATACGAAGAGGGATTGCCGTATTTCTTTCGCTTTCTTTTTTTGTTTAACATCAGATACCAAACCTGCATTGTCAGGTATAGATCAAGTCAAAGACACTCTCTCACAAGCACATGTTTCAAATCAAACATCTCACTGCATGAACAGCAACAACAGTGATGACACCAGCAGAGAGCATTTGGCCATGGTTTCATGGTTCGCAGATTTTTATAGGCCTATTGAACTACCGTGCATGTTGAAAAACCACACTAAAGGTTGCCCAGCGTGTTGAAATGCGACAAAAAGGGGTTCTGAAAAAAGAAAACCACATATGACCACTTGGAAAAGACACTGTGCTCAAACTAAAAAACAAAACCCATTTAAAAATGCATATTGTGTGTTGAACAGAACTGGCAGGTAATGGGAGAGGAGCAGGGCGGCTGGGTAGTGAGAATTTACCTGACTGCTGGGATAAAAATCTATTTGAATATTTCACAGAGGCTTATAAATTTCTTATATTTAAAAATAAAAGATTAGGATGCAAATCATGCGGCGATGCAGGGTCACTTGGGGCAACGAGAACAGGAAAGCTGAGACACACATTCTCCAGTGAAAGGCAATGGAAGTACACCCGTATGGCAGCAACAATGAGAAGCCAATTAAATCCTTAAGAAAGAAAATAATGCACCTTGCATAGTCACAAATTAGAGGAGGACATGGTGACAAGACGAGACAGAAAAAGCAAATCATGTATTCTTTAAACACAATCTGAAATGTCAGCTTCAGTCCACAATGTCTTCAGAAGTAATTATTCTAGCAATGAACAGCCGGCTTTATAATCACAAATAGTGTAGGTTGTATCCATCTTTGAAATGTAACATGTGCAACCATTGTACAAATTATGTCTAAAGAGATGAGGCATTCTCGGCAAGCATCAGAGTGACCCGACCAAAGCTCCCTGTCATTGTGGATAAAAGCACCTCTTTAAGCAAAAACGGTTAAAATTCCTATTGATAGCTCAGAGATGCTGACCTTCCTCTTAGATCTTCTTGTGCTAATACAATTACAGATGGAATCACTGGTGAACCACTGAACTGCCTGCTAAAACGCGGCCTTGATGAGGCTTTTCTCAAAGGAAGTGGAATTCTGCTCAGATAAAGCCTCGGTTATGGCAGGAGGGGGAAAAAAGTTCAATAAAATGTGTACTCAGAACTGAATAAAAACTTCCCAGGCCTCGTAAGCTGCCGTAGTCTGAAACTGGAGTTGTCTGTTTCAGATGCAGACAGGCACCGCTCAGAGACCGACCACCTAGCAGCTTTTTTTGGCAGGTTTCACTGCCTGTATAATCAGTTACCAAAGAACTTAAGCGAGCTCGATGCTGTAGTCTCTGAAGTAGGTTTATGTTTAGGTGGGATTGTTTGAGTCTTGGGGATGAGGTGGGTGGCTTCATCTTTCAGAACAGCAAACAGTTCGATGTACGCTGCACTCTACAGTCGTCTCACAGCTGCAAGCAAAGATGTGAACTAAATTTAAGGGAAAGACGTGTGCGACGGGTTCGCAGTAAAGTTACGTTCAGTTGCTTCTGGGCTGATTGTGGACACACATGGAACCCTGTCTGAAGCTCTGTGGCCCAGAGACATTAGACTGCCTCAATCAGTCGATCTGATTGAAAGGCGGTTCGATGTTTCCAGTAACATGTAACACATGTAAGGCTGCGCAGAAAAGGTTTTTTTAATGGCTTAACACTACAGAGTGACAGCAGGTAGCAGGTAATAGATCCCAGGAGGTTCTATGAAGCATTACTCAAAAGCAAACAAAGTGATCACAAGGAAATCACTCTTTCACAGTGTCATAGAGCTGGGTACTCTTTATTACACTAACATGTTCCTCTCTTCCTTCGCTCATGCCTTAGCTTCTCCAAAGGCAGATGTGAAAGAGAGATGTGAGGGAGAGGTGCGAGGACGATGGAGCAAATGAGAAATCCTTCGTTCCACAGCGCCAGTCTAAAGCAACTCTTATGAGGCGCTGCACACCTGTCAAAGCAAACCAGCACCCACAAAGGAGCAGCATTCATACATCATGCCACTTGATAAAAGACTTCCAGGATGCACCTGTGTTCCCTCGCTATAGGCTCCTCTCAGGGCTTCCTCATCTCCTGGAAGTGCATTCGTGTAATTGGAAGATCCTCCATGATGAAGGGGGGAAGGATTTGTGTGTCAGGGAAGGAAACAGCTTGAATATGGAGCATAGAATAGCAAAAATCACCCAACATGTTAGATAAAAGCGCATTGGCTAACCCTATACCATGAACGTACAGGGAAAATGAAGTGAGAGAGCTATGCAATCTTTTGAAAATGGGATTCTCTAGTGTTCAGCAAAGTTGTAGGGATTTTGAGGTGAATGCCTGTACATTGGATTCCATTGCTGTGAGCAGTGTAGTACTGCAGGAGGCTCCTCGGAAATGAGTGCAGTTGTGGCACCATTCCACAACTGAAAATTGAAAATGACTCTGCCCTACAGTTCATTCAAAAGGTTGAACTTCCTCCTACCTCTTGGTACGCCACAACATACGTCAGGAAGTGCTGACAGAAAGCTGACAGATCAGTTAGGTAGCAGACAAAGATGCACTATGGCACAGACTTCCCATATCAATAAATCTGGGATCTGATGGATTAACTGGTCTTACTGGTGCTTTTGCAGTGAGATGTTAAGCACAGTTTTTTTTAGAAAGTCCTGGTATTTGACCTCTGTTCCTTGGCAAGATTATAAGGACCTGGTGATTGAAATTCTCATTACAAAAGTGATGAAAAGGGCTGGAAGTTTGAAAAGGCATTGACAGCCTGTGTATATTTTAAGATGCAAAGTAACTCCAGTTTAATGCGACCATGAAAAGCCTTATTCTCCTCCTTTACTGCTAAAAACATCTTTCCTATATTTGATCCAGATACACAAGAGTGCCCTTAAAGATTTTATTGTCATGAGCTGTAATTTTGCACCATAAAGACTGACTTTGATTCGTGTTTTAGGATTTGGAACTGAGGGTTCTCTCACCTTGTTTTACTTTATTTACAGTCTGTGACACGATATCAATCAGACTTCGTACAGTGATTTCCACCCATGGAAACCCTGAAATCACAGAGCCTCCCCACATAACACATCCCATTTAACCCCTGGGTAAAGGGTTGGGCAGATGCTGCATACTGAGCCAGCAGATGGTGGAGTTGGAAGGAAGAAAGAGGAACAGGAGAGAGAAAGAAAGAGGGAGGGGGAGTCATGGACATAAAGTGAGAAGACGATGACGAGGAATGAAGTGGGAAAGAGAGAGAGAGCAAAGGAGGAGGGATGGAAGTTGTTCTAAAATCTAAAAAACTGGAGGAACTGAGGAGGATGAGAGAGAAGCAGAAACACCCTCCATGCAAGGAACAAACATGTGAGTTCACAGTCACTCAAACACACCCTCATATTCAGACTGAGTAGCAGATCACAGAGCAGTTAAATAGGATCATCAGAATAAATAATTTAAAGAAGTGAGTGACATGCCTGCAGTCTCCCGATGCGTGTTTCACTTTGAAGCACATAGTCTCTCACATAATGTACAGAAAGTCTCACCCTGACTCTCTCCCTCTCTGATCTGCATCTATGCACTGAATTCTAATTGCCTCCTTTACCAGCCAATTAAATGGCAGTATCTGTCACCATGACAGCTCGTTAGCAAATCAGCATTCAGCTTTCAGGCAGTGTGTTTTCAAGCGGTGCGTGTACGTCCATGTGTTTGTGTGTCAGTTTCCCCAGTATGCAACAGCCGAATGCTGACCTGACTACGTGTGTGTCTGGGAGTGCTGCTATTAGCAGAAAATGGAAAATGTTTTTTGGTGTGTGCTATGACTGTGCATGCAGATAGACGAGCGAACTGTGAGCTATGGTTCGTGGCACTTTATATCTGCAGCCGCTCCTGAATCCATTTTCATTTGTTTGGAGGAGAGATTAGCACCACGCCTGGCAAAACATCGTCAGGCAACGCAGGGAACCGGGTTTGACACCCTGCCAGAGAGGGAAAGACCCAGCAGAGCATGCTGGGAGTAATGACTAAGAACAATGGCGTTTTGCCTCATAACCAAGGGAGTTTAATTATGATCTCTACTGCTGCAACTCTGACTGTACTTTATATTAAAGTCCAAATGAAATTAACTTGCAGTGTTTTTTTCCTGCTGCAGCTTAAGGATCATCTTTACACAATTACATTATAAAAAATCTGCACCCAGATGAAAGAAATTAATATTTTATCCCCTGGTTTCACGGTTGCATTGTCTGTGGATATACCAATTTAAAAATTCATTACATATTGCCAGTCAACACATTTCTGTGTCTCCACAAAGCAGTCAGTATTGGTTTTCTATCAAACTAACAGCCACAGCACGAGCTTTGTACCCACTGTGACTATTTAACTAATGGGCTGGTCCATGTCATTTCAGATAGCCGTGCTGCTCTGCCTTTATTTGTTATTCGGGACCCAAAACCAAGTTTTGTTAAATATTTTGGCTGGATTTTGAGAATTTCATCTGTTTACAGACCAGACAGTCCTACAAAACTGTTGTTCAGCACGTGGAGTCATGAAATTTGGTGAAAGCACAGACAAAATTGTTTCCAGCAGACCCAAATGATTAAATTCTTCGAGCAGAGGCCACATTTTTAATTACTGGGCCTTAAAAATGGAAAGAAGTGCAAAATCTTCAAATGACGCTGGTACTTTGGATACAATTTGGAACAATTTGGATCTGCTGTGAATCATTTTCTCTGTGTCCTCACTAAATTTCATGACTGTGGGAGTATTGCTGGAACCTTTAAAACTGCCCCCTAGGTCAGATGTTTTTGAGGGTGAAAATACAAAAATTTTCATCTCTGAAAACACGGCAAAACATTTCACAGAACCCAGTTTTGGGTCCCAAATAGTAAATAAGTAAACTCCAAAACAAAATTGGAGCTGGTGCAGCATCATATTTCCTGAATTCTGTCTGAATTGACACAGACTGCCCCCAATGTGATCTTTTTATTTCTCAGTTGTTGCTCTGAAAACACCAAAGGCAGCGTGCAGCCTACAAAAGAGTCATCTGGAGCACTTGGATCAGCTGAAAAACGTAACAGTGGTGGTCAGTTTCGACGTTAAATAGTCATTTTTGTTGAGCTGAAGTCAGAGTTTCTGCTACGTCTTTGTAATTCCAATAATACATTTGGTTTATAGCGTTGGCATCACTTCAAATAGCTTCAGATTTGTTTGTGGGGAATCATGCTTTTTCCATCAGACTGGTGCAGCAGATGGCTGTCAAAACTCTAAAACCTACAATACACATCAGGCTCAGCCTCCATCGCCGCAGAGACAAGCCAGAGGTATGGATGGGCTCGTTTGAGATGACTGTGCCTCGCCTGGAAAGCGGACGAGAGCAGGCGGCGGCAGCAGGGGGCAGAGCCAAAAAGCTGCAGTAAAGTCGGAGAGTTTCCAGCAGCATTCAGTCTGTACAGAGAGTTACAGAAGCACTTGCATCCTGTTAGATCTCACTCCGATTTGATAGAATGATCAGACACATACATCAGTCTGTACACAGTCTCCAGTGGTTTGGATTATGGCAGAGGAGCCGGTGGGCAGCTTGAATGCTCATGTAAATCACCATCGCTTCTGTTTGTATATACATTAGCTGAGCAGACTTGTCCCTCTTGAAGTACGTCAGTGAGCTGAAAACATTAATAAATGGTCAAATATAGTAGAAAGAAATGCAAGACAACAGATTTCATTACTGATATGTCAGATATCTGTACAGATCTTATTTTAAGAATCCTCATATCCAGTGTCGGGAGTTTTTGTGTTGCTAACTGTTTAAAGAATGATAATCTATAAGTACTCAGTGTCTCTAACTGATAAACTTCACCATCAACCACACAACATGCATTCTGTTCACAGAATAAACAAATGCAATCGAAATCTCTCCAATTCAACCAAAGTGAAAAGCTTCTACAAAAAAACATCACATGTAATCCAATCTTAGCTTAGATCTGGCATTTCCCATCAGCAACTGTGGCACCTTTCTCCAAAAACTGCCGCCGCCTCAGATTATCATTACCAGATTATCAAATCAAAGCAATTCAGGATCAAGTCAGATGGAAATCTCACCAGCGTGCATTGTGACCACTGGTGATCAGTTCCGCAAAGGTCTGGCTCATCTCAAATAAATCTACTGACAGGAAACCCACAGAGCTGGACTGAAAGCAGTAAAACACCTCATCATTCCTGCAGCCTTCATCCAGACTTGACCAAGAATCCACAAGTGGACCAATTTAAACTGAACCTGATCCTGAGTTTGTCGTCAGAGAAGTTGTTTGGACGTTTCTTACAAAAATGCTTTCAGGGGGTCATAGGCCGCTTCTGCATTGAAGTGTTCATCCACACTCTTGTAGCTTTTTATGATAGAAAACCCGATCTTTTATTGTACAGTTGGTCATCTTTTGCCCTGGCAAAACAAGCAGGACAGTTTCATGGGCATCCACGCCTTGGACATTCTACAACTGCCAATCACAGGCAGGAAATCAACGAAACTTTCAACACTTACAAAATCCTGGAGGGCCTAAAATAACTCTACCCACTTCACCACGTCTACCAAATGCTTCCTGTTCTCGGCTTGCAAGCTACAATTATGAACACAATTTTTGCATTGCGTGCCTGCCTGCTCTGTTGTCAGCCCACCCACTCTCAATCTCAAAAGACGTGTCTTGCTTTCCAGAGAAAAACTATTCACATCTGATTTTGGAAATCACACCGACATGATTTTTGGTTGCAGGAAGGACCGACTTTTCTGAAATTCACCAGGACTTCAACATATACTTATACATGCGTCTATATAATCATGGCGGTGCTTTCCATGTGTCCTCTTGTGGATGTAGAGTGGGAAGGAGAGAGTCATTAAGTCCAAGTACCAGCTCCTAGTCTGCCTGAAAACTTTTCCCGCTCGCTGTCTCCCCCTGTAAGTAGTCCACTTGTTCCTCTCTCGGTTTGGCCCGGCAGCCTGCTCAATTGTTCTCATGGCACTCTACGCCTCCTTCAGACTGTTTTCTCTGCAGATTGTTCTCTGTCCTCTCCTGGTAGGTGTTCTTCTCATCCTCCATTCTCCTCTTTAGCTCCCTCTGGATGGACTTAACTTCCTCCCTGTCCCAAAGCCCTGGGAGCTCTCTTCTTCCTATTTAGAGGGGATTTGACGCCTTTTGTCGTCCAGAGTTTGTCCTTTAGAAAACAGATTTTTGTTTGAATCTTAAGCGTCCACACAGACGCTGAAGTAAGCTGTAGTGCCGTGGGATAGTCCTTTGATGTCCCATAGAGCAGGTTTGAGCCTGTGCATTCATTAAGCTGTCCTGTAGACCGTCATACACTCCTGCGCTCCAGCACTCGCAGTCTGGTGGGTAGGAGTGGGTTTGTGCTTGACAGCCAGCAAGGATCAGGATCACTTTGTGTGCCTTGCAGTTTGGTGCCAAGCAGGTCGTGTAGAGCTACAGCAGCTACAGCTTCTGCAAATTTTG
Organism: Dascyllus trimaculatus; assembly: GCA_024666655.1. NCBI lineage: Eukaryota > Metazoa > Chordata > Actinopteri > Pomacentridae > Dascyllus > Dascyllus trimaculatus. Next base: position 54,674 of record JAMOIN010000551.1, read on the forward strand.
ACTTATCTCGTTGTCTCGCGTTAAAACAGCACATACATTAAACATAGACCACATGGGAAATTACACATACAACACATATGTTGCCTAGTGGTCAAGTGGAATGACATTTAGAGGAGTCAGACAGAGGCTGCCATGGCCGGCTTGCTGTGCCCTGAGCTTGCCCGCGGCCAACCTGATTTTTTTTTCTTTTTTTTTTCCACAGCAAATCAGATATCCCACGCTGCAGACCTCCCACTGACGGAGACCAGCTGAGTCTGACTCACTCACACTGCTCCTGGACTTGCTGGTCACTGTGTTTTTAGCCTTTACGACACTAGGTCTGTGAGGATAACAATAAACATCCAGCATCTCTCTCTCTCTTTCTCTCTCTCTCTCTCTCTCTGCTGTCCTCTCTATTCGCAGTCAAAGGGACTACATAGGAGCAAACGCACTGCTGATGCATAAGGAATAACTAAAGAGTGCTCTCTCTCTTTGTGTGTTTGTGTGTTTGTGTGTGTGTTTGTGTGTGACAGTTCAGTAGTAGTTTCTATGTTTAGCTAATTTGCCAGCAGTAATGCATCAGAGCTGTGGTTTTCAGCTATTCTTTGTTTTTCTGTAGGCTCCTCATCCATCTCTCCCCTCATGTTTTCCCTTTTGTTTTTCTTTTTCCTACCAGACCTCCTCTGTTCCCTCCTCCACTGCACGCTGCTGCACCTGAATGATTTTCATTTGTGTTGTCTTCGCTGAGTTTTTAATGTCAGATGACGTAAATAACGGTCAGGTGGGCCGAGGCTAAAAATGACTTCAGACACAAAATTGTCTTTGTGGTTAATGGTATGTGCTTGTGTCCTTACCGCCTGCAGTGATTATAGAACACTTGTGATGTTTGCATTGAAAAACTGATCCCTGCAGTGGAGATCAGAGCTGGGGAAGCTCAGGGATGTTGACTGAACGTCTGCCTGTTTACTCCGTCCAGCCGGCTCATAGGGCTGCATGGATGCACACACACACACAAATACACAGCGGCTACACATGTTGGTGGTATCATTCAGCTGTCAGTAACATTCAACAGCTATTCATCTGTAACAGTTTGCTATTTTGCCCTTTGTTACTCGGGCCTCTTCTCATTTCCCAGCATCCCTCTCTTCCTCATTCGGTCTGTCTCTCTCCCTCTCCCTGTTGGTTTGGTCCATCTCTACATCCTCAGGCTCAAACGGCTCTCTTGCTAATGTGAAACAACACAGCTGCAGTGAGTGTGGCTGTGTGCTGGGTTGTGAAGCAGGGCTGTTTACTTCCTCTGTTTTTCTTCTTTTCTTTTGATGGTGCAAGTGGCAGTAGATTTAATAGACTTGGTTCAAAGTAGAAGCTTGAGCTGTCGACTTCAGACCTAATGCCTTAACCTAAGACTAGATTTGTCTGGTACTTGACCCCCTAAAGGTCTAACTTGACTCGAGATTTGAAAGCGAAACCATCTGAACCTCAAATAAATTTGAAATAAATCCTGGAACATTGCCACATGCACTAAATATATCTGTTTATTATGTCTGTGAATTGCAAGGACTAATAAAAGCCATGTTGCCACTGCACAGCTCTGAGCACAGACCAGTGAGTGAAACAACCCCTAAAAAATGTAGTTCCAAAGTTTTAAAACTCTTCCATCTTGACTTGTGCTCTGGTTTGACATGTCTTTATTGAATTGGCTCCTGCTTATAGCCTGTGTGGGGCAGTAAGACATTATAGCAATGTGATTAAGTTTTCTAGTAACAAGTAGTGACTCTTCATTAATTTGAAATTTGATGGTGGGGGAGGCAGTTAACCTCTAGGAAAAGAGAAGATATTTAAGTTCAGATAATTCCAAAGTCAAGTCAATTTTCTCTCTGGTCACTGATTTAATGACTAAAACCTCATCCTTGTGCATCAAAGTCATATTCTGTATATAATATTGAATTTTTAGCCATGAAAATAACCTCTCCCTGTCTTAAAATAGCTTAGATGTGACTCCACACAGTCGCTTTCTCTATAATGTGCAGATCTATGAAATCTCCGCCTCCCCACTTGCTGCAGCTTGAGCACACCAGCTCACCCACAACTCTGCTCAAACACTGTAAAACTGCACTACGCAATGGCAAGTTGTAATGTTGCAGCAATTCAGCCATACATGTTAGACACAGAACCTAATTGTGAAGGCCCTGAAAGGAAGTCTGACTCAGTGTTTTTGAGACTGACATTGCTGCACTGCAGTTTCAAGGTTGAAATGTTTAGCCATGGTGCTTATTACACTCATACGGAAGAGTATTAGGGCCACTGGAGGAAAAAAAACTATAGGAGGTAGAATTTTTTTTCATCACTTTGAGAAAAAAAGGCACAATGTCGAGAATAAAGTCGAAATACAATGTTGAGAATAAAGTCAACCTAGTTTGTTAAAGTTTGAAAGATATGCACTGATTCGGACTTCCGGCATTAATAACTCATTAGCGATACATTGTCAAAACGTAAACATCGCCTCTTTCCCATCGTTGTGAGTAGACAATGTGCTACAAGCCCAGTTTGTGCAGCTGGCTGTGCGACGAGTGCACAGGGACCGTCTGCAAGTTGCAAAACTGCTGCAACAGTGGAGAGAGACACCACACAAATATTAAATAACTTCACTCAAAGACACTGTAGTGTCACCAAAATCACTGCAGCCATCAACAGGCTCCTGCTGGTGTTGTAGTGTGATCAACAGGAGCCAGCTGATGGCTGAATACTTGTGTAGTGTCTCTCTTCGCTGTTGCAGCGGTTTTTGCAATTTGCAGACGGTCCCTGTGCACTCGTCACACAGCCGGCTGCACATAGACACCAATGTTATTTGTGCAGCTTGAAAGACAGCTACTTTTGATAAGATGGGCTTGTAGCACATTGTCTACCTTACAACGATGGGAAAGAGGCATCGTTTACATTTTGACAACTTATCGCTAATGAGTTATTCATGCAGGAAGTCCGAATCTGTGCATATCTTTCAAACTTTAACAAACTAGGTCAACTTTATTGTCGACATTTCAACTTTTTTCTCAAAGTGCGTGATGAAAAAAAATTCTACCTCCTATAGTTTTTTTTCTCCAGTGGCCCTAATACTCTTCCGTATGAGTGTAATAAGCACCATGGCTAAACATTTCAACCTTGAAACTGCAGTGCAGCAATGTCTGTCTCAAAAGCATGGATTCAGACTTCCTGAATTTCATACATAATAAACCTCAGGAACCAATCCTGTCCACCAGGGCCTTCACAATTAGGTTCTGCGTCTAACATGTATGACTGAATTACTGCAACATTACAACTTGCCATTGCGTAGTGCAGTTTTACAGTGTCCCATATTTTTTTCTCCAGTGGCCCTAGTACTGTTCCATACACTCATGCTGTGTTTTCTAGCATATTACCATTATGGCATGTATGGAGCCACAGTAGCAAATCCCTCCTAACTGGAGGAACGTCACTTTGTCTCTTTACCAATTTCTACTTGTTGCAAAAGTACAAAAGATGCAACATGTGGGTGTGGGGGATTTGAGATTTTCTGCTGAACAATTAGCAAGTCTTCAGGTAACTGGTCCAGCACTGCTTATGTGTTGCTCCGACAAACTGAGACACTGACAGCAGTGAATCCCGATGCTCAAGTTTTAGACAACTTTAAGGCTGTCAGGTTTAAAGGGGAAAATGATTTGTATTATAGAACAGTGGAACAAACACAGACTCTTCAACAACAGGCATAAGCAGTGAGATTATATCAGCAAGTCTTACATGAGAGAGTCATAGACGGCATGACACTTGACTTGCTCCACAAGACCTAAAAACACGTTGTCACACATCTACAGCGCAGTATGCGTCATCTCTGGAAGCTAGACAAACGCTTAAAAAACATTTATCGTGACTGATGCAACATGAGAGAAAGATCTTCACATGCAGTCTCCCCAGAGTATCTAACATCAGTTTTTTGCTTGCCTTTACGTGTGTGTTCTTCACTGGCAACAGGTAATTTAGTGACAGAAAGCTGTTTAAATGGAATCTGCATTAACAGTCCTTCCTGTTTTTTAATAATTTTTTTTTTTTTTTGTAATTTAAAATAGACTCATTTGGATTGAAAACTGATTTTGGAATAACAGCGCTGCCCAGCTGACAACCACTACATTATATTGTGAAGAGGTTTTGCTGCCAAAAAGCACCTTTTTAGACGACTAGACTTTCAGAATAATCCATGCGTAATATAAACATGCAGTCAATTTGCATTAAATTATCCTGAAAAATGTAGATAATCAAATTATTTAGCTCGCAATGTTAGTTAATGAATTTTAAATCTAATTTGTAATTCTGCAAAGACACGAGGCATTTGGAAAAGTGCTTCAGGGGAATCAAATAGCACTTATCGCTTATCATGAGGACTGGGTTTAATAGACCTGAAGGGGTGGACAAAACATTGTGAACACCTGATTATATACCAAAGTTTATTTCAACTTCCTGCAAACAGTCCAGACTAATTTGAGTTGTTAATTACAGTAAACTGGCTTTGTTTTCGGAACAAAGGGCATCATTAGTGAACTACATATGTTGAGTTGCAGATCAAAGTAGAAAAATACCTGTTAAGGGCTGGGCCATGGTCTCTGCTCCATCCAGGGGGCTGAAGTCTATTGCAGCTGGGAAAGAGGTGGGCTACAACCCGGAGAGGTCTCCAGCCCACTGCAAGGCTAATACAAAGAGAGAGACAACCATTTACTGCCACTTTAGAATCACAAATGAGTCTACCGTGCATGTCTTTGGACTGTGGGAGGAAGCCAGAGCACCTGGTGAAAACCCACGCAGGCACAGGGAGAACATGCAAACTCCACATAGAAAGAGCCCAGTTGACTAGGAGGCTCCAAAGTCTTTCCGCTGTGAGGCAACAGTGTTAACCACTGCTCCACCTGCCAGGATATCGCAGTTTAAAGTAATGTTATTGGCACTGTCCTGCTCTTTACTCAGTTTACGCCCTTGCCAAAGATACATTAAAGGTGGATTTATCATCCCACATTGGTGTCTATTTGTGTGGCTCTCCATGTGTGCAGAGTGAATAATTATGAGAATTTAAGACACTCAGACACTATTTAGACATGCTTGCAGTTCTCCGATAAACAAACAGCTTGTCGCCCCTCTGCAACCAGGCTATGTATAGGTTGCATCCTCACTGGCTAAAAAGTTGGCTCCAACTGAACAGTGTAGAGCCACCCCAAAATGATGAAAACATGTGTTTATAGGCACCGATTGTGACTTCTCATGCAACAGTCCATCACCACTTTAGTCTTCTCTGCAGCAAGGGCAAAAGTAAAAGGACCAAAATCAACACAAACAAGAATGGCCTACATTTCTGATTGTTCCACATATTTTTGATACTGCACCCACATGACAGCAATTACTACAATTAGACGTGTCTCTGTGAAGCTCTAACATCAGTGCAGTGGAATGTTTTGACCTTTAGACAGCGCTGGATCTGCCAAACTCAATTCCAGATCCAAAGTAAATCATACTGTGTAAGAATATTAACATTCATGCAGAACTCTAACCTTTTACCGCTTCATTTACATGTTTATGCAAACTTTGTACTTTAACAGTGGGCGAACCAACCAGCTCCATCTGTTATATATGAACAATGCTGCACCTTGTGATGATTCATGCGGTAAGGGTGCTAACTTTTTTTATCTGGAACACGTAGCCTTAGCCTCAGACTTTTACCATAATATCAAAGCCTCACTATGCATTTCAAAATATTTTTTCAGGGTTTCTGTTTGAAACTAAATCTGCTAAAACACTAAGATGTTTGCTGAAGTTAAAGTTTTCACAAGTTTGAGATGGTAATGTTAGCCCATCAATTGCTAAAGCTGATAAAATCGGTCAAAAAACTTCCATTCATTTCCGATTTCACATACAAAGCGCCATCATCTCATATAGTTCCCATACATATGGGCTACTGGGACCTCTACCACCTTCAAGTACGCTCAGTAGACCATTAACACCCAATGTAATGGTGTTGGAGATATGATTTTGCAGTAATACAGAGGAATAAAAGTTCACCTAGAGGGTTTGGTGGTGGCATAATTCAGCAAACCTTCAACCAAGAGAGTCTGGACCACTATTGCTGTCCTTTTTCCATCCATCCATCCATTATCTATACACCGCTCAATCCTCTGTAGGGTCACTGGGGGGCTGGAGCCTATCCCAAGGCAGGGGACACCCTGGACAGGTCACCAGTCTATTACAGGGCTACACATAGAGACAGACAACCAAGAACACTCTCATTCACACCTATGGACAATTTAGAATAATCAGCATGTTTTTGGACTGTGGGAGCAAACCGGAGTACGCGGTGAAAATCCACGCATGCACAAGGAAAACGTGCAAACTCACTGTTTTTTAGTGTTTACTTGCATTGTTAGGCACCAGAACTACTTGGTTCGGTTAAAAAAAGATCTTGGTTCAGGTTAAAATACAGCCTGCCTCTACATTTACACATTTCACAAAGCTTCATTTTGTACATCGCCAGGGTGATGACTCCCTCAGAGTTTGTACATACACTTGTTCACATGACATGCAGGAGGTGGCCTACATTATCTTGATTACTTTCTGTTAATCAGTGATCACAAGGGATGACAAGCCAACGTCTGGCCAACCAGACAGTGGAGGAGGACACTACTGCCTCAGGTGGTAGAGCGGGTTGTCCACTAATCACAATGTTTGCAGTTCGATCCCTCAACATGCCAAAGTGTCCTTGGGCGAAACACTGAACCCGAAGTTGCTCCCAAAGGCAGGCAGGCACCTTGCATGGAATATCTGTTGCCATTGGTGTGTGAATGGGTGACTGAGAAACACATTGTAAAGCACTTTGAGTACCATTTAGGTGGAACGGGGCTATATAAGTGCAGACCATTTACCATTTACTGTCCCGTATGAATGGGAATGATAGGCAGTGATAATGGCCATTTAATGGGCTGCTTACATCAAAGATCAGGTGAAACTTCATATAAGTCATGAGAACAGAAAGCTTGACAAGAGCAGCAACAATAACTCGCCAAACTGTCTTGGTGTGTCTTTGTGGAACATGTGTCCAAGGTGCTGAGTTATTTTTGCAGTAATTTTCCGAGTCTGTGGCTTGTTGAGGTGTTGTCCTCTGTAATGGGCAGCAATGAACTGGTCATATTTTGCTGGTAGGTTTGACAAAATAATAGCAACACTTTGCAGGAGCACAGCTTGCAGGGTTATTGCAGGTTCACTCCTATTATTTCGTCCTCCATCTGAGTTATTAGTCTTCTTTCTGTCCCCTCTAACACACACACACACACAGGTCTGCCTGACATGAATAAACAGTCATGTGGCAGGCAGGACAGAGAAGGTTGTAAACTCTCTCTCTCTGTAACATTGTTTTCCTGTGAGGCCAAGCCACATATTAGCCTCGGAAGTAGGCGCTCTTTCTCTCCGCTCCTCTCTGTCCATCATTGACTTGCCAACTGTCAGATGTTGCTGTCATCCTCAGCCGTCCCTTCATCTGTCTCCCTCTAATGGGAATCCCCCTCTGTTTTCTCTTCACACAGCCCTTATTTCAACAATCACTCACTTTTTTCCCCTCTTCTGTGTTCTATTTCACAGTCAATCTCTCCTCCCACTCTGACACACATAGAGCTTTGAGGTTTCCTATTAATGTGTCACATAAGTCTAATTTTTATTATTATTTAACAGCTTCCCCTGTACCACAGTAACCAGACGAAATAGCTAAATCCAAACTTAATTTCCTTCTGTTACTTTGCACGATGCAGTCTGGCTGCTCCTGTTTCAGGTTTTTAATGTGTCAGACTGTCAGTCTGTGCTGCTGCCAAACGATATTCAGAAATGTTTCACCTCTGTCACTCTAACCATCCTCTCTCTCTCTCTCCCTGCTCCCTTTCCCACATTTCTGTCTTTTTGATAGTGATGTGAAAAGTGCACAGAGAACGAAGGCTCAGCTGGTTGGGAGAAGACCTCCATCTGCAAAGGTAAAAAGTTCTCCCCTTTCCTCTTTGCTGCTGTCTGTTTTCCAGTCTGCTTCTGAACACCAGCCCTCGCTGCTAGATGAGAAGACGGCAGAATACAAAACATTATTTCAGCAGTCCAGGCAGCAAATGGCATGCGGCAGATATATGTATCAAACAAATGCACACACACACACACACACACACACACACACACACACACACACACGTGTACCACCGTGAACAGATGTTTATCATGTGATTTACCCTTTATTTCCTTTGAGAAACTGTTCATGACGTTAACACAAGAGTGCATTTTCTGTGTGACAGTGTGTGCCTGAATGTGTGAGGAGAGATGAAAAATTCTATTTCTTTCCCCTTTAAGAGAAATTGTGAACTGTCAGAGGCTGAAGTGTCACAACCACCCAAGAATGGCAGGATTTGTAACAGGAAAATATAGAGATGTTTGTGGTGCTTTCAATTTGGAGCAGTGTTTACAGAGTGACTACATTAAAATGCATCAAGGTTACCTGATGAAATATTATGTTATTAAGGTATTTTGTATATTTTGTGTCATTTATGAAGAGCTGTCAGTTTGTTGATTCACTTATGTTCATATTAATTCTTTGACATTAGCATCAGGCTAGTGTAGAAGCATGGAAAGCACCCAGAATGTTAGCTGCAGGTTACCTCTGCGCTTCACTGTCGAGGTTCCTTCAAATTACCAAATGAATTCCCACAAAACGCTGTCGTTACATTTTCAGTTACATGCATTGACACGTGGAAGCTGCTCAGCACAGCCGCAGCCCAGTGTGGTACTGCTGGCAGCTTGGAGCAGTTGTTAGAGCAGGTCAAGGACCTTGGTCAAGGGCAACTCACCACCCAGATTATCCTGTCAATCAAATCACAGAGCTGTAGTTGGAAGTTTGAACATACAGAAGATGTGGTTGGTAACCTCGGGGCAGTAACTGCTTTTCTACTAGAAAAACATACACTTAATGGATATTTTATATAAAAGTTGTTATGTTCAGAATCAGTATATTTGAAATCAGCTGATTTTTTGGGGGGAGAATTTCAAGAATCTGTCCAATAAAATGTTTGTTGGTCTGTTGAAACAGTTTCAAAGGCTTCATGCTGGGAAATAAACTGAATAAAATATAACTGCACCGTTCAGTAAATAAATAAAGCATTAAAAATGTATAGGATTAAGAAAAAAAGACACTTTTTGGTGTTGTGGTTTGGATGCGCAGTGGGGGCTTGGACTCATGACCCCTGTTTTTTTACTTTTATTTCAAGCCTCCTTTTGAGTCAGGAAATAAAAACATGAGAAGATCTTGGTGGAGATAAATCTAAATGAATTTTCTTGATTTTGAGTTTCGATTTTGGACGGAGAAGGTTGCCGGCTTTCAGTGAAGTGCCCCACTGTATCCAACCTGCTGGCAAGTGCAGGCAGGAAGTTGTCAATTAGCTGCTGAACACAGTGGAGCATGTAGCTGCTAAAGAGTCAGATATTCATCATCAGGACTGAGCGGAGACCAAAAGCAGAGCTGGAAGGGGAGCGAATATTGGACTTTTTTAATCTGCTGGCCATAACTCGACTACAAATGAATGTTAGTATTGCACTGAAGCTGATGGACTGTTATCACCTGGACGCAAGCGTAAGTAAGCACTAAAGTCACAGTGCTCACTTTGACATGATCTGACCAGCAGCTTGTGGAGCCTAATGTTAGCAAATGGAAGTAGACACCGATATGCAACTGACATTACTGAGCCATTTTACAGTTGTTATTTTTATGACTCCCCTCTTGATCATTATCCTGTAATTGCAGTCACAGTGGGCTCAGTTTAGCAAATTTTACAGTCACTTTTAAAGGTGGCACTGTGTCAGCCTTGTTTTTTAACTCGTCTCTATTGACACAAGTGGGGGAAAAAAAACAAGTGTTACTGCAGGTTTAACATTCCTCAAAGTCCTTCTCCTGGAATTGAATAAACCCTAAAACTCACCTGTGTTCATCAGAATTACATATTTAGAAGTTTATCCATGGAAAAAAATATCTCTTTATGTTTTCAAATGGCTTAGATGTAACTCCACACCTTTGCCTCCTTGTATGTGCAGATCTATGAATATGCAAATTCGTGCATCTTTCTCCACCCACCCCTTTACCGCTCGCCCGCAACTCAAACTGCTCATCTTCCACTCTGCTCAAACACTGTAAAACTACTTCAGGCTATACACGATGGGCAGCTGTAATATTGGAGTGAGCTATCAATACATGTTCAGACCAGAAACTGATTCTGAAGAAGAATAACGATACAGAAATCTTCACTCTGCGAGCTGACAGGATTGGATGTGTAGGTTAACAACGTATGAAACAGCTGTAGTCTACATCTGAGTCCTCTCAGCATACTGAGAATCATCAGGAAACACTGAGCTATAGTGCTGACTGCTTGTTTCTCTCATGATATGTCTTCTAGCACATGAAAACAAACAGCACAAAACTTCCGACTTTCACCGGAGGGGATCTTGAATAATACAGCCTACTTTGTAAGATTTTTTTACTTCTTTCAGTTTCTACACATCAGTAATTCATCCAGTGGAATATATTTTATCTCTTAAGCATCGGCCAGTTTATTATTAGTTGTGCACAAATTGAAAGATTCTTAAAACAAAATTAACCGCAGGGGATTCTGCAGGCCTCATCCACCCGCTCTGACATGACCAATGATCACACGGAGATGAAGGTTGACAGAATACTATCATTATCATCAGTCTCATTGCTTATATTGTCACTGTGACCTTCATCAGTCATCGGTTTAATCGTTATCATCATTGTTTCATCCTCAACAAATGTACACACCATTGTGTCTCCGTCCGACCCTCCGTTCTTCCCACCTTCACTCTGCCAAACAGCGTCTGATCCTCCAGACACACGTGTGGCTTCCTGCCCTCGTCTGTCAGCATTTACACACCAAATGGTGTTTGACCAGGATTCAAGGCTTTTCTATTCCCATCCCTAATGCATGTGAATGACCTGTGTGTGTGTGTATGTCTGTTTGTGTGTGTGAGTGAGGGATGTGTATGTGTAAAGGGTACGTAATGAGGTGATTTTTATTCGTCCTTCCTGTCCTCGTGTCCTGTCAGGACCGTAGATTCAATTTGTGTGTTGAGATAGAGAGAGAGATTGTGTGTGTTCGTGTGCGTACATCTGTGTGTGTGTTCGTGTGTGTGTGTGTCACAGAGAGACAAATTCCTGCCAAAGGATTCTCATCTTTGAGCCCAGTATCAGAGATGGATGCAGAGATGAATGCTATTTTTGCCAGGCTGTGTGTTTATCCCTGTGCGAGTGTGTGCGTGTGTATGTGTCGGAAAGGAGATGGAGAGCTCAAATTGAACAACTTGGCACGAGCCTGTGTGTATGTGTGTGTGTGTGTGTGTGTGTGTGTGTGTGTGTGTGTGTGTGTGTGTGTGTGTGTGTGGGACAAAGGGGGCTGGTTGGGTGTGAACTGAAAAGTGTGCAGAGTGTTGAGTGATTTTTTTTTGAGGAAAAACTGGAATTTCAGATTACGGTAGGGCAGATTATCTGACAGGGGAGACAAGTGTTGCTCTGTGCATCTTGTCGAGCCAAGCAGGTGAATGAATAAATGATGCTCACAAAAAGATGCACCTTTCCACTGGAAAACTGATATTTACACACACACATTTTGTCATCAGTGCACACACACGTGTTTGGCAGTGCTAGAGGAAAGTATTACATTCTTTACTTAAGTAGAAGTATCAGGATCGCACTAGAAGGATACTGAAACAGGTAGTAATCCTGCTTTCTAGGTCTGACTGCAATACAGAAGTATTATCTGCTAAATGTACAGAGAGTATCACAATTTATAGAAAAACAGACTCTACAGACAGGCTTATAACTACATATGACCATATCTGAATATTACAGCTGGCGTTTCAGTGTGTAAGCAGCAATTTAATAATAATAACGGATTGGTTTTATACAGCGTTTTTCTAGGCACTCAAAGATGCTTTACATTGCATTATTCATTCACTCCATACTTGATGGTGGTAAGTTACGTATGTAGCCACAGCTGCTGATGATGGAGGTGAGGCTGCCAGTCTGCACCATCAACCCCTCCGACCACCACCAACCACTCACACTCACACTGCATTCACACAGGCTTCCTGGTGTTCCCTCACAGTCTCCCATCCAGGTACTAACCAGGACCAACCTCATTTAGCTTCCTAGATCTGATGGAATCGGGTATCCACAAGGCGGTATGGCCATTAGAAGCAGCAAATGTTGTATTGTTGTTTGAAATGGAGTTAGTATTTATTACTTTATATACAGTTTGGTGCTTTAGTGAAGGTGTTTCCATCCACTGAGATTCTGAGGCAGTGGGGTTAATGGAGGGTAAAGGAAAAACAAAGCAACAACAAAAACAGTTCTGCTACATACATTTCTTCCTTTTTTGTGTGAAATATTGCACACGTTTACCTCTTTGAGCCTCAAACTGTTAGATAAAAGCATGTGAGAACTTCACAAGAAAAATGTCATCAGCTAACACAGATATATATATTTTTTGCAACAGGTCACAAGCCAAAACCCAGCCGAGCTGTGAACCACTAGTTTAAATTTTAAAGTATTTTGTATTCTATAACCGTATCATAAATTCGCCTAAGCACGAACTGTGCTTCAATGCAGGACATGCAAGTGCACTGGTTTGACTGTGATGTCAATTGTATTTAGACTTCACAAAGAAACCATGAACCCAGCAGCACCTCCTGCTTATAAATGCTAAATAGTGAGGTTGAAGGAAAGTGTTACCGACACAGTTGTCTCAGAGGATTTTACGATCTGTACAACAAACACTCTCTCTCTCTCTCTCTCTCTCCCTCCTCGGAGTCTGGATTTAGGTTCCCTCCTCCAGGATGGACAGACATGCAGCAGACGTCTCATATGCAGAGCAGACACAAGTAGAAACAGTAAAATTGCATAATGGAAATACATAATGGTATTAGGAAAAAATGTAATCTATGCAGTAAAATTCATTAGAGCCCTCATTAACAAGCCTGGCAGTCTGTTAAATGTTGATACTGGACATATCTGTGGAGTCCTTTGTCATTCCTTATTACATTTGTTTTCCTCCATTATCCATCATTACAATAAAATATCTGCTTGCAGCAAAACTAAAACATTAATATACTCTTCATGGTTCTGTTGAAACCACTGTCTAGAACCGGTTAAGGTTAGAGAGAGTTGACAGCGCTGGTTCAAAGGTTTAAAGCATTTTGTTTCATTTAGCAGTGAGGTTGCAAACTGCAGCCAGCTAAACATCCCTCACCTCATCCTCCCCTTCAAGCATGTAGGAGAACCTGAAGTGGCCACAAAAAATGCAAAAGCTGATCTTTGTAGCTGTTGTTTGTTTTGTCCGCTCTGGTCTGCTGTAGAAGCATGGAAGTGCAACATAGCAGACTTGGTGGAAGAGGACCCAGTCCATGTAGATATGTAGAACTATTTCTAAGAAAATAAAAGCATGATTCTTACTTTCAGGTGAGTTAACACTGAATGAAAACATAATACCGAATACCGTATTCCATTTTGACAAAAGATCCCCCTTAATCCTTCACACTGGACATTTGATATAGAAAAATTCACAGATGACTTGACACACAAGACACACCATGTTTCCTCTACTGACATTTTTCATCTGCACTTAATCAGTTGAATCAACCAGACGCTGGGCACCTTTGTCATACACTTAAGTACTTGGACAACCAGCGCACTGTTCATAAATGTAGAACTTCAGTCAATCAAAAAAAAAAAAGACACCACCAACAAAAAACCTCTGCTTGTGGACAACTTTCAGGTAACAATTAGGCTGCACAGTAGAGCATTACTGGGGAAACAAAAGTGCCTTATATAAACATAATTTCCCAGAGGAGCTGGGAGGGAAGACAGGCTAATGTGTGGATTTGAGCTCAAGCACACACGAAACCTTAATAACACATCCCTTAAGAACTTGAACCCCATTTCTGCAACACTTACAGATGTGTGGCATGTAAATGAGGTGTTTGGCTTTGACCTGACAGCTTTAAGATTTGATTTATGAGCGACATGACTCACTGGTTTCTGGATTTAACACCTCAAAGATAAAAGAAGTGCTTGTACGTGTCATGTTTTGACTCGGTATGGGAATTGATAAGGTTGTTATGATTCCAATTCCATTTTCGATTCTGCTTAACGATTCGGTTCTTTGTCGATTCTCTTATCAATTCTCATTTCCCTGCCTCGGTGAAAGGAGAAGCTAGAGGTAGACTTGACCTGGAGCGAGTACTGCCAGCCTCCGAGCCGGTCGGACTCTGTCTCTTGTCATGGTCATCTAAATGAGAAGGCATTCATTTAACACTAACAGTTAGTAATAGCAGGTTTTGCAATGAGGCAAATGGTGCTTACATGATAGGCAGTGTTAGTTAGTAAGTTACCTGCAGTATTAACAGCCGAGGATGTGCTAACATTGCCGCTGCTGCTGCTGTGTTTAGCTTCACTCCAGAGCGGATTGAAAACGCAACATTCATTCAAAGTTATCTCATGCTGTGTCTGGAAATGTTTCTCCATATTGGTAGTTTTTCCTCGCTTTGATGAAATATCCACTTTGCAAGTATTGCAAGTTGCCCTGTTGTCATCCTTTCTCATGGAATGCAACCAAACTTCCAAGAGTTTGTGCCGCTTGGGTGCCATTTTTCCTACTGGCTGCACTGGTGAATGACGTCGCCACGCACGTTGCATAGCTTGCATAAGCTACACAGCGTGCGTGGTGACGTCATTCACGTCCACTGGAATCGATAAGGGAATCGTTTGCAAAATGGGTAAAAGACTCCAAGAGATTGAAACACTGGGAAACGGATCTCAACAAGAACCGGTTTTTGATTCCCATCCCTAGTTTTGACCTTTGAAAATCCTGGAACTGTCAAAATTAATAAGAAACCGGGCAGTTGTGTAACTCGCTGAGTTGGGGCGTTGCCAGGTGGGCGCGGGTCGCTGGCAGCAGTCGTGAGTTTGAGTCCGGATCATGTCCCTTTGCTGCATGTCTCTCTCTTCTTTACCCCCTTTCACTCTGTCTATCAGTGAACTTGAAAAATCCCCCCCAAAAAAGGCAATGATTTGAAATGAATAAGAAACCAACAGTTGGTCACATATTTACAGGTATTGGTTCTGGGTTAAGTGAAAACACTATTAACACTGGTATTAGAAAAAAAAACATCCCGCTGCATCATTTTAATGGTCAACATTACAAGGTCTGACTGGACTCACGCTAGCAGAACACGAGACACGCTAATCCAATTACTATCATGTAGTGGCACCAGTGATCAAAACTCCACAGTTGCCCTTTAGTCTTTTCACAAGGTTGAGTCGTGTGATCTCAAGCACAGCTTCATACGGAGTCATTTCCACGTGCTTGATTATGGCTCCAGCAGACGAGTAGATTGCTTTACACATGGTCGGCCCAAACATGCGGTAAAACACACATCAGTCCATGAATTAGAGCAGCTGCTGCGTGATCAATCACAGGGCTGTTAGGACTCACAGTATGTAATGGTGCGTAATGATACAAAGGCTGCTGCGGGGCTGTTAGTGGATGCTGACTATGCAAGAGTGAGGACAGAGCACGTCTTACTTCCTGATACATGATGATGATTTAGGAGTATGATCAGAGCACGGTTAGTGGAGGTGTATCAGCGGTCATATGTGGTTAAGGTGAGCAGCTCTGCAGGGGTTGAACTCTGTTGCCACGTTTAGAGAAGGAAGACTCCAGCGCAGGTTACTGGAGGCAGGTTTCAAAAACAAAGGCGAGCTTTGCTTGAAGCTGATTCAAATGCAAAAATCTAAGCGGGTAACAGAAGTGCAGGGAACAGACTGAGGTTTAGTAAAAAATACCGCAAAGGAGTAAAAGCTCTAACCACAAACACTGGAAGACCAAACACAGGCGAGGTACACAGGGGATCAACACAGATGAACTGCCAACTGACAAGAGCAAGCACTGGACTATAAATACACAGAGACTGATAGACTAATTGAACACAGTGGAAACTAATGAGGGCAGGGCAGGTAATCACAGGGGAGGAAGACACGAGGACGGCAAGCGCACAAGGCAAACGATAAACAAAATAACTACGACTGAAAAGAGTGACGGGCACAGTGGCCCGGTGGTTAGCAGCGTCGCCTCACAGCTAGAAGATCCCCGGTTCGCGTCCCAGTTCTTGGTTAGGACGCCTGGGATCTTTCTGTGTGGAGTTTGCATGTTCTCCCTGTGCATGCGTGGGTTCTCACCGGGTTCTCTGGTCTCTATGTGTAGCCCTGTGATAGGCTGGCGACCTGTCCAGGGTCGGCTGGGATAGGCTCCAGCTCCCCCGCGACCCTAGTGAGGATTAAGCGGTGTATTGATGATGGATGGATGGATGAAAAGAGTGACATGGAACGCAATCATAAGGCTCGTTCGAGATGAGCTGTGCAGGATCGATCGCTGCACTATGATGCGTTATTTTTCCGTCCCACTCGATCCTGACTTGTTCTGACGTCCCAATGAGGCAGGTAAATGGAACATCATGAGATCCAGACAGCTGCAGTTTCTGGAAACAGTTGTTCTACAGCAACTGCATGGTCTCAGGGCATGATGGGAAACACCTGGCTCTGACCTGGTCTAACAGCTAACTGGTTATATGAAGTGATGATGAATATGAATTAGAAAGATTTAGATTTTGTTTGTCTGATTTTAAAGGTTTGTTCTGTGAATACATTTGTAGATGGTGGCCTTTATCAGTCACAGAGTTTGAACAGTGTAAATCTTTAATGCTATTATCTTATATGTCTTTTTGTATTTAACTTCTTTCCACCGTATTTGACTAGTTATCAGTGTCCTTGATTTACTCATGTAGCTTGAGAGGGACACGTCTGCTCAGCTGATTTATGTACAAACTGACTCACTGCTGATTCACATGAGAATTCATGTAAATGGAGGTTGGACCATGAACAGAGATCCTTCCACAGCATTTTAATATTCCACTCTGCTATCAGAGACAGTGTGCAAGCTGTTTATATATGTGTCTGGCAACGTTTTAATAAGTCATTGTGTTTCCATAACTGCGTGTACAGACTGAGGGCTGCTTGAAATTGACTGTCTTGACTTTTTTACCTCCACCTGCTGCTGCTGGTTCTCGGCGGCCTGTTATTCAATATACTGTGCACTAGTATGTATACCCTCCTCCTGCAGCTCTTCCCTCTTCCATCTCTGTTCTAAGACCATCCCACCACACAAGCACTGAGAGTCAAGCTAAAGGTCAACATTCATTTGTGACTTCAACTGTCATTTCAACCGCAATCTCCCAAGTGCGAGTCCTCCATATAACCCATTCCTCCTCCTCCTCCACATCCTCCTCTCACCGGGGATTTCGTTGCTATTTCAGCAATCTCACCTGATCTCAGTTTAAACACTTGTGATTGGTTAAAATCTCCCATCACAGGTTTTCTAAAGCTTGAAAATGAAGCCAATGGGAGGTGCACAAGCGTGGTTTTCCCCTCAGGCCACCTGAATTACAACATGCTGAAAGGTTAATGTGAAAAGTAGGAAAATACTGCCTGTTCCAGCTTTAATATAAGAACCCAATAAAATCAATAAATGAACAAAAATCTAATTATACAAATATAATTTTATTTAACACTGATTTACAATACAATTACAACACTGCAGCCTGACTTCACTGTCAGCTGCTCATTGATGTTTTCGCCATATTTTCCTCTTCACTTGCTCCGTCTGACTCACCTGATATAGATTTCAGGTATAAAGTTGCCACTGGCTGCACATTTTACACAGTCTTCTCTGCATGTTACCACAACAACCTCCAGGCAGCACTAAAAATTTCGAGTTTTGCAGAGGATGGGAATCGTGTTTTAAGGTGGCCCTGCTATTTTTTTTTTCTTTGTGAATGAGCCGTTTTAATGACAGTGCTTTCCTCCCTGTAACTGAAGCTCCACCAGAACAGTTTCCTGTCACTAATAAGAGAAGATGCCGTTGCTTTGTCCTTAACTTAGCCTCACCCAATAAGACTGCCAAGCCAGAGCAATTTTCCTAGTCAGACCATCCTGGGCTGCAAAGTAGGAGCAAAAACCAACACGAAAATCTGTATATTTCTCTATATTTGTTAAGAAATTTTAACAAAGACCAGGTTCAAAAGCCTAAAAGTTTGTAGCTTTGCGTATCTGTGAATTGTCCGTTTTACACACCTGTCCCCTGGACTTTTAAATAATCTTTTCCTTCTTCTGACAGATGGCAAGAAAAGCAAGACAGAGATGAATATTTGCCTTTAATATCGCTCAAATTAATTTGATAGAGTAAGAAATATTATGCACAGCTTGATATCACATAATTAAAGTCAGCCAATATCTCTCTGGTTGGCTCCAGTAAACATCCAAATTAGAGCGAGCAGCACGCAGAGCGGATCCATCTTGGTTTATTGATAAAGCTCAGCAGCAGCAGGAGACACATGTCATCACTCAGCCATCATGAGCACCTCGCTCTAATTATCCATGTATCAACCCGACTGAACAGGTGCATACGTGTGCCATTTGTAAACATCAATATATTTTTGTCAAATTAACTGCCACATGGCGGTTTAATTACAAAGGGCACCGCACTGAACACAGCAAATAAACTCCATTTATCTTGTCTGAGTGGCTTTTTGGTTCAAATTAGAACCACATTTCCCCAAACAATATTGCTGTAAAGGGGCTGTTTCATCCTGCATCTCTTTATCTTTAAAAAAAAGGTGGAATTTATTTTCCCGCAACCTTCTTTGAACAGCAATAAATCAGCTGTTTTTCCGGGCACAAATCTCGAGTCATTAAACGTCGCTACAGCCTTTTTAAACAAACACTGCTTTTTTTGAGGATAAAGGGGTTAAAAATCTTGGAACATGTGCAGACAATTGAAACAGTTATACTTGCGTTTGCTCGCTTTCTTGTTGATTTAGTGTTTTGATACCTTCTGAATGACGCTCTGCATTTCATCTTCCGCAATTTGTCATCTCCCAAGACGTACACGGCTTCACATAAACACGGCATTTTACCGAAGAACAAAACAAATACAGCGGCGTACATGAGACACAGTGAGGCTTGCTTGGAACCTAAACTCTGATTTAACAGTTTGTCAGATGGAAGAGCAAAAGAGTTCTGCTCCGTCAAACCTGTGGGACTCTTCAGGTTGATGGCAAAAGCTAATCAGATTCTCTTCAAATAAAATATGACAAGGGTCGGTTGTAATATTGTCCCAGTTATGCAGTCAGGGCCCGTCCCTGCATTAGAAGGTCAGGCTCAAGTATTTGCTGTGGACTTGAACCCTGCTGAAGATTTTGAACTGTTTTATTAGAAAGTCATGCTGCTCCTCGGAACGTACTGAGCAGACAAAAAAAAAAATGACGGAGATGTTTTTGCATCGTGTCTCTGTGTTTAGTGCTTCAGAACAATATTTACAGACCAAAAGATGTACATAATCTAGTGTTTAAAAGTGATGTCAATGGGGTCTCCCGCCTCCTCGGGGGTGGGCCGGTTGGGTGGGGTGGGGTGAGTGGGGGTGGTGGGGTGGCTGGGGATGGGCGTGGGGTGGCGGGTCCTCGTGCCACGTGCCCTCTGGGCTTGTCCTTGGCGCCCTAGGGGTGTCGGTTGCTGCCTCCTCTGGGTCTCTGGGTCCGTGTGCTTGTCTGTGGCCCGGGTGGTCTTCTGGGTGGTGCCTCCTGGATGCTCCCCGGCCTGGGTGTGGGGGCACTTGGCCGGCCTGGCCCTGCTGACTCGTGGTAGTCATTCTGGGCTTTGACACACATGCATGTTTGTTCAGGGCTTACCAACTCCTGCCGAGTCCCATTGCTGAGAACTGATGGGACACGCCAGATTGTGCGGAGTCACTCTTCAGACTTTGCACTAAACTCACGCCCTCTACACATTCTTCCTTTACTCCTGTCCTCTGGCGTCCTAACCCTGTATACTGACAAGACTTCTGGTGTCCAATTTGTTTCTGTGTTGATTATTTGTTTCCAGTTTTCAGATGTGGGATCGGTTGTTGGGAATAACACGGCATGTTACAGCACTTCATATAGCACTGCTTGTCTGTACCCTCCCTGTTCGTCTTGTCTCGCCATATCCCTGGTCTCAATCTCTCGTTTAAAACAGACAATGGTATATTTTAAGGCAGGGCTACACTGTGATTGATAGTAACCATATCGGCATGTGTCCACTTCTCAGTCAGATCCATCCCAGGTCATCATGTCGGGTTTTAAAAGAGCAAGATGGAAACGGAAAAGTTCCAGACTGGCGGCTGCAGAATGGTAATCCACAAACCAATGGGTGACGCCGCAGTTACAATGTCCAACTTTCATGTACAGTCACTGGTAATATTGTAGAAATCTCACTAAATCTGATCCTGAGGGACAGAGAAGAAAAGCAGGTGTGATGGCTGCCAATCGTCTCAATGATGGTGTCATTTGCTTACACCCATTATACTAACACCTCAAAATGAAGGTGATATTGACGTATTTATTTTGAAAAGCTAAGTTTAGCAAAAGCAGTAACACATGCGCATGTGAGGAAGAAATGTCCTGAGAAGATCCTGTCACCATCTGTGTGGCTCATTTGTCTCCGCAGCGTGGCGGTGACAGGTGTAGAAAGAGAGGCAGACAGAGCAAAAGACAGACGGAGGGAAGTTGATGCCGAGCCCGCTGACACATGAAAGAAGATCAAATTCCGCCACATAACTTCTCCTCGCTTTAACACGGGCCCACACATCTACGCCGCACGTGCTCAGATGCCTCCGAGATGTGACAGACGATTGTCTGGCGACAGGACACACAAGGAAACACAGGAGCTAAAACAAACAAAACGACTCACACAGCAGGAGGAGGTGCATTTTGTACACAAAGGTACTACAAGGAACGAGGAAGAAGGACAGAGCAGAACAGCTTGAAGTGCATTTGTGTGTGTGTGTGTGT
The DNA here is from genome assembly GCA_024666655.1 of Dascyllus trimaculatus. Taxonomy (NCBI): domain Eukaryota; kingdom Metazoa; phylum Chordata; class Actinopteri; family Pomacentridae; genus Dascyllus; species Dascyllus trimaculatus. Next base: position 75,689 of record JAMOIN010000551.1, read on the forward strand.
TCAGAGTGCTGACATAACTTGAGACAGAAGTACTCCTTATCCACTAAGTTCTGCAAACACAGAAAACCAATGAACAAATAGCATAAACTGAGGAGTAAACAGATAAACGGCGCTGCAGCTGGAAAGTTTCGAGCTGATGGTTTACCTTAACACACTTACAAACACACAAACACATACATTTTAAACAGTTATGGTTTATTTTTGAATTAAATCAGATTTCAAAGTGCGTACACGCTTTGGGGCAACAAAGATTATCCTCAAATAGGCGATTATCTGCCGGAAATTAGCATCTTTGCCTGTATGTGTTTGCACAAGTCTGTTTGCGTGTCTTGTCCTTAAGCGTCTAATTTGAATTCTTCAAATGTGAAAATTTGCTAGGTGGGACTCACGCTCACAGACACAGACAGATGTCTCCTGGGATTATGCAAAATGGTCGGAACCTCGCTGTAAATCTGCAGCCTAGTCAGATCTTTTCCACCCAACACCTAAAACCATATTAAATCTTCCCCTGTACATTATTTTGGTGAGGAAAAATGACTAATAGAATAATCCCTCTTTGTCAGTTTAGAACCCGGCTCTAAGTTTCTCACAAATCCGAAACAAAACCAAAAATGAGCTGTGAAGATGATGATGATGTTGTGGTTGTGAGGGCAGGTGAGGCTGCAGTGAAACAAAGACCTGAATTTGAGCATTAAATGCCGTTTAAGAGATCAGTCCTTCATGGATTTGTATTTAAGTGATTATTGCAAATTCTTTTGTTTTTGAAGGCATTTTATGTGGAGAAAGTTTCAGAACACTGCATCAAAAGGTTATGTATGATGTGGACAGGTGATGAAGAATTGTTGCTTGACTCTGCAGTCACCTTCTGGAGATTTACAGCTTCTTTTAGCTCATTTGTTTCAGTTTGCTGGCACACAAATACAGTACACTGATCAGCCACAACATGATGACCACTGACAGGTGAAGTGAATAACATTGATCATATTGCTACTATGTGCTGTTCTGATGGAAAACCTTGGATTTTAACATCCGTGTTGATGAGACTTAGACACCCAGATAAACATTGTCCCACAACAAGCACACTCCCTCATGCAAATGGAAATCCCAAATGTCACTGGTCTACTCCTGCAAGAAAACACACCCCACCACATGGAAAAAACATCAAACAATCAGGAACATGTTGAGGAACATGACAATGGCCCAACATGTTGATTTGACCTCCAGACTTCCTACACCTCATTCTGATCAAGCATCAACAGGATGCAGTGGAACAAGTTTGATTGACAGAGGCCCCACTGCACAAGCCAGAGTACCCAAAGGATCTAGTGCCAACTTCCTGGTTCCAGACCCCATAGGACACCCTGAGAGGTCCTCTTGTCCATGTTCAAAGGTTCAGAGCATTTTTGAGCACATAAGGGGACCAAAACAATATTAGGCAGGTGGTCATAAGGTTATGCCTGATCAGTGTATGTCTGTGCACTCTCAGCCAGTCTCAAAGCGTTGTTAGCAGCCACAGCAACATCTGTTTTTAGGATAAATCCCTCCCATTTACCTCCTCTGTATTACCTGTCCACCACCACAGTCAGGAATTACAGTCACTGGGTGTTTGTCATGTTTTTTCAAACAAGGGAGCACCTCTCTGCTTCCTCACCACCCATCAACACACACCTATGTACATGAGCTCTCAGATAAAACCTCTCTTCATCTCCAGATTTCAGTCAAGTCTGTTCTCCATCAACTATCATATTGTATGCATGAATGTGACAGTCATATGACAGAGGAAGCAACACTTTCCCATAAATCCTCTGCATCATGTGTGTGTGTCTACTTATTTTGCCAAAACATCTCTAACTGCAGTGCAGGTCGTTAACAAATACATCTCTGGGGGCTGACACTGTTAACTGTTACTTCAGACAGACACTGGACAGCTTTGTCTTTAAAAATGGAGGAGTCAATAGAGAAGATTTATTTTCCTGGTGACAGGTATTGGCAGAGGCTGGACACCATCCTAAACTATTTTGGCAATGATACCTTTAGGTATATGGGAAGTGCAAGACTGAAGTCCAAGTGCATGCAGAAGGCTGAGATGATGCCTTCGTTAGTTCCTGAGATGTGACACATCCTCATTTACAAAACTAAAAGAAAAACAGCCAAACAGCAGGGGGACAGCATCCACTGTCAAACTGCCTCCTGATTATAGTTGGTGGAGCTTTTAGCAGCTGTAGATCGAGACATTTCCACAGGAAGCTGATATACAGTAGGTGATGTTACTCCTGATGATGTGGATGCGCAAACAGGCAGTTGGGGTCAACCAAAAGCAAGATTTTAACTCTTCAAAGTTAGAGACTTAACATAGCTTGATTGACATGAAATAGAAGGCTCATAAGTCCAAATGCTCAGGTGCCTTACTTGACCAGGAAAGTACAGCAGCTGATTGTGGCTAATGTGGAAATAAATAAATAAAAACTACTTGCCACTGATCTGCAATAGCTGTCAAATAAATGTGACGGAGTAAAAGTATAAAGTAACAGAACGTGCTCAAGTAAAGATCAAGCACCTCAGATTCACCTAGTTACCTTCTGTCTGTCTGCTGCGTCTGAATTAGAGGATCTTTTTGTGTTAAAAATAGCTACATGTTAAATGTAAAGGTCACTTGCTGCTATAGGAACAGGATGGTCCACTGGCGTGTGACACAAGAGTGTGTGTGTGTGTGTGTGGAGTTGTGAGATGTGATCTCGGAAGATGGATTTGTTACACTCAGCAGGAGAGACTTTGTGAGGGTCGGTGTTACAGCGTATCACATGTTTTAGGAAAATGACACCTCAAAGATAAGAGCAGCGTTTTCATCAAATGCAGTGGATGGTCCCGCTGTTCTGCAAGTGTTAAAGACACAATTTCCAAACCTGTCAGAGCGGAATTATTAAGAAATATCAACAGAATGCAGCCAGAAAACTCTGACTCCTATCAAGGATTTATGTCAAACACAGCTGGTTTTATCTGAGGAAGAATAAATAGTTGTAGTTGAAATATGGGCAAAAGTAGTGACACAAAACATTATAAATCAGTGAGAAAAACACAAAATGTGATGGAGAATATGACCCAAGCAAGAAATCTTAATAAATATGTCTGTTTCTGGTTCTAGTTTGATCAGATTTGACAGTGGTTTGAATTAAACTCAGCCTCTTCTGTGGTTTCAGTGCTCAACGGCCTCTGATTTTATGGATGTGCTTCATCTTCAGTGGCGATATAAAAAGAGCAGCAGGCATTTCAACGCATCTGATTGGTGCTGAATGGCCCTTTTAATACGTGTGCCAAGTATTCAACAACAGAAACGTAATAGTGAGATTACGAGGAGGTTGGCATAACAAAGAGGGAAGCGGCGGTGAGATGTGACATTGGTCAAACAGATTATTAACAGCTTGTTGTGTCTGAGTGGAAGTGGAACCGTGAAAATGACGCCCATGATGCAGCACCTCACAGATGCCAATCAAACTGTGTATCACTGGCTGAGTAAGCAATTCTTCACAGAGGATTTGCACACAGAGTGGCAGAGAGGTGTGATTTCTTCGCTGTTTTGAGTGTAACGCTCACTTATTGTATTATTTTGGCAAATTATTTGACATACTGTTTCATGAATTCTCAAAGGAACAGCTTAGGAGTGCTATATTGCAGCTTGGGGGCCCTCATCTCAGCGGTCTACTGTCAGTGAGTGATTTTACATACTACTGACAACATTGATAAGAACAGTATCAATAATGATGAGAAGGCTCTTGGGGTCAGTAACCACACATCTGAATTTTAATCTCTGAGATTAAAATGAGGGCAGTTTGTGATTGTAACTTGCAAGGTTGTGACACTATTGCTTGGGCTAAAAGTGGTCCACAGACAGACATACAGACAGGCAGACATATAAACACCAGCCAGAGTACTCACAATCCCCTTTGTGGCAGCTCTTGCTACAGTAGACGTCTCCAGGATCTCATTTTGCCATGATGACACACACACACACACACACACATCCTTGTCTTTGTGGTATTGTGAGGCCACCGGACCAGACCATGCATTTTGGGGACCACCCTTTCTGGTGGTTTTACAGCACTGAAAAAAATCAGGCAGTATCCTGGAATGAACACAAACACAGCTGCCACTTCAAATGATCAATCAGACAAAGTAGAGGTCCTTGACCTGACTAGAGACAACCTCCTGGGGACTTATCAGGAATTTAGGCATTTGTGAGGTTACTATAGACACACTGTCTGTTTTTTCTTTCTTCCCGGGAACCACTAAACACAGTTAGGTTAAACTTACTTTGTGCAACCACTTGATCGTTAAGGTTAAAACACATATCAATTTAGGTACCTTTTGTGTCTCAGATTATTAACACACCCAGTGCTGCATTATCAAGACAGTTATGTGTGTTGTTTCTCCTTGATTGAAAGTTGCTGCAAAAGAGAGGATGTTGGGTGAATTAAGTTCAAAACATTTATTGGAATGAATTTGCATTATTCTGAATGTTAAAAGAATCAAAACCTTCAAAAAATGTCTACAAAGAAACTGGTTCCTGCAATTTAAATTGTAAATGATATACATTTGCAGTTGGGGCTGCTGGTTGGAATAAAAATGGAAATTAAAGAGATCAATATCAAAACTACTGATCAATAACAAGTTACCTATGGCTCCCATATTGGTATTAATACAAAAACTTGACTGTGCTAAACTGCTGACGACTCCCTCAAACAGTGAACAATAATGCCATGCACTACAGTACTACCTGCACTCTAAATGAAATACTGGCATGAAGAAAATTAGAAATTAAATAAGAGGGATATCATGTTGTGCTAGTAAAAAAAGAAAAAAAACCCAACAACATCAAGCCTAAAGTAAAGCCAAACCTAAAAAACAGGTGTCAACAGACCATTTTAAACTTTGTTCTTAAGAGCTGTAATGCGATTCTTGATATAAAATTTTACAGCCAACCAGTTTCTGCCTTTGAGAGCAACTTTTTCGAGTTCAAGGCACTTATCACAGTCGCTTTTTCCCGGAACACGACATGTAGTGATGAAGGACATCATGTGCTTCTCCACAGCAAGGACCTCCTCTTTCTCCCACACTCTTCTCTTGAAGGGTTTGCGACCTACTAAAAACAGACACAAATAAACTCTTCAGAAATATTATTTTAGGAACACAAGTTATTAAACACTAATTTAAGATGACAAAATAAGCAGCAAAGAATGAAACTGAAAGGTCTCCTTTGTCTCTTCTCAAATTCCAATATGCTGTGTGTGTGGACCACTGTTTGATAGAAGTTGGGAGCACAATATGGATTTTAACAAAATAAGATATGATAATAGATTTATGATATGTGCTGCAAGATTGTTACAGGCTACAATGATATCAGCACAAACTGATGTAAATAGTAGAACTAATAACACAATTTTAAATAATCTGAATATAGCAAACAGTGGTCAAACAGTGGTTCTGCAATAATTGGATTCTATTGACCTTCACTGTATTTTGTATTGGCATGGTTTCAGGGGAGAATCTTAAATATTGCTAGTTCACTGTACTTTAAACATTACCCTTACATGAGCATACAGAAACAAAGTTTGATAGTAAAACTTTACCTCTCTCCCCTTTTGGTAACTGGCAGGGATGGGCCTGTGGAGGTGTCATGGTGCACTCCTGTGGCTCTGCATCTTTATGGCTCACATCTGGTATTGCTGTCTCTTTCTCTTCCCTCTGACTGGATGTGACTGAACTCTCTGAAAACCAGAAGTAAACAAATTACCCAAAAATGCCAGTATTAATTATTTCACAGTCATTTTCAAATGACCTGATCTAAATCTGATTCTTTCTTCACTGTTTCCCAATGTGTTTGGCCAACATCTGGCAACTAATGTTGTGACACAGTTCTTTACAACTCGAATCTACAATGGGAACATTTTACTGCATGTAAGAAAATTAAAGTGTGTGAATGTAAAAAAAAAATATTTGGCACACCAACCAATGACTGAGTTTTGACACTGAGGTTGAACAAATCTGTCAAGCTCCAACAGACATTCTCTTTAGTAGACGAGTGCACAGTCAATCAGCTTGCAGCTTCTCATGCTCAGCTAATGCTGACCATCACTCCCTCCAGCAGGTATCGAGCAGTAGGTCGTATCAGCTATCACAAATTAATGTTCCATGTATAACTACATGGTAAACGTGACATGGACACTTTTGAATACATAAGCATGGTCACATCTAGGTACATGTTAATATACTTACCTTGCAAGTCTGAGGCTTCCTCATCGTTGCTGTCCATGTGCACATTCTCTGTAAGTTGGTGAGGGATTGGAAGAAGGGGTGGGAGGAAGAGGAATGAGTATTTGTGAAAGCAGATTGCAGTCCATTTAATTCTGACTTACCTTACACACAATTTTCTAAGAAATTAAAGCACAATTATTTAATTGTTTAAACACCCTACATAAAGTAGATATAAGTTTATTTTATGCAGAAACATTTGAAGAAAGAGAAATAATTAGTACCCTCTGGATCAATTCTGATGTCATCCAGGGTCTGGCCCTTGAATTCAGCTAGGCGTCCCTGTTCCAGAGCCATAAGAACCTTGCTAATCTTAGCAAGTTGGAGGGTGCCCTCAGGAAGTCTGTAGAACTGCCGATGCACTCTAATGTCATGGCCAAGAAAACCAGCTAACTGATCCAGCTCTGTGTTACTGAGGTTGAGAACTTGAGACAGAGTGCCTGTTTGCTTGCGCAGTTTTGTAGAGGTGAGACTTTCAGGACTTTTTGCACCACACACTCTGGCGAAGTGTCGAAGGCAATCAGACCCACGATAACAGGTGAAGGCGGATGGTCTTGCAAACAGGTATATGTTCTCCCGAGGAACACCACATTCCTGCCGTTTGCTGACAAGCAGATCCAATGCCTGTTGCATCGCTGGAGTCAAAAGCACAGGAACCTTTCTTCCCCTTTTTCCTCTTATCTCTATCCTCTTGAAGTGTTGGCAGAGTTTCTTCTCTAGGTCTGAGAGAGCTAGGTTCACATCCTCCTCAGGGTCTGATGGATTTTGAGACAAATACGCAGATAGAGGCATTTTTGACACCTCCCCTGCTCTTCGTCGATTAAACAAAATGACTTGCGTTAAAGTGACCTTTGCTAGCTGTACCCATACCTGCGGAGTTGTGTCTGTGCACAGTTCACTGAGCAAATGTTGCTGTTGCCCATCCAAATAAGAATGGAGAGCCTGGACATCTTTAGTGAATGGAAGCAACAAAGGGGCATTCCACTTAGATTCCTGAAGTGTTCTCAGTGATGCAGATGATATCAGTTCATTCCATCTGGTTTTATACACTTGCCTGAATGTGCAAGCATCTTTCGCAGCACTGTAGTTACTCTGTACATTTGCACGGCTTTCAACAAGCAGGGAAATCTTTGTCAGGCTATGTCCAATTTTCAGACCAAGACTTGGACACTTGTAGGCATTGGTTTCTTCGTTATAGCCCGCCACTCGTTTCACTGTTTGCACAACATGCATGAAATTTGCAGGTTTGATGTGGTCTTCAATAGTCTTCAAGGGAGTGGTTTTCCTTGAGCATACCAGAAGCCTTCCCAGCTCTCTCAGTTTCTGCCGAATGTATTCATGTTTGCCAACATCATATCCAAGCCGGTTATACAGATGCTCACCATACTCCATGATACAGACATCAGATTTAACTGCAAAATACACTTCATCTTGAACCATATTGTTTAACAGCTTCCAAAATTCTACTTTGACACCAGGTGGTGGAGGTACAGCAAATGCACAGAGGGCCTGGACACGGTTTTTGCCAGGTTTTTGTGAAGCCCTAGGCTTGAACTTGCAGATCTTCATGTGTCGCCAAAGGAGTTTCTTTGTGAAAAAGCCTTGGCAATATGCACAATGCAGGAAATTCTGTGCTTGAGAATCCTGTTTTGGTTGCTTTCGAGGAACAAGATTTCCAACACCAGCACTTAATACATCCACATTGTGCGAAAAGTTGCCCCTATTTCTCAAATGTTCCAGATGCATTCGTCTTTCTTTGGAGCCTTTAGGGAAGGACACAGCTTGTGCCACTTCTGGCTTATCAAGATGAGCCCGCTCCAAATGCCTCGCTATTTTTAAGACTCCGATCTTGCAATACACACAATATTGCTTTTTGTTGTACAGTCTTGACCCACTCTCCTTTTTCTGGACTGCAGGTATGGAAAGTGGACCATCAGTGACTCCACCTTCTGAAGGTGGGGACATGGCAATATCAGGAAGACTTTGCTCCAGATCCAGTGTTGAGGTTTCTAAATGCGTCCCAGTGTCTCTCCCTCCATTTTGTTTTGATGGGTCATCAATACAGATTTGTGTAGGAGAGGGTGCAATGCTTAAGAGTCGCTTTTTACGTCTCCCACCAGAGCTTTGTGCTTGTGTTGAGGGTGAGCTTCCCCTGACCTGCTTTGAAATGTCATTGTCCAATTCTATTGTTGAGAGACACCCATCTTCGATTCCATCCCTCAAACTTAGGTGAGGGAATCTGGGCTTGCTTGGATCCTTGTTGATTAACTCAATGACTTCACTGTTGTCTGTGTCATCAGAATACTCCTCACTAGACTTAGGGATAAATTCCTCTCCACTGTCATCTGAGGTGAGGTCAAACAGATCATCTGGATCAAAATGAATTTGGTTGTTCATCTACAGAAAAGAAAATATTAATTTAAAGTCATATTTGCGGTGCATACTACACTTCAAACATCATGCAAATTATCTGTACAGAAATGTTAGGGGCAAGCCTGATCTGTTTCCCATTTTGTTTACCTGTATGCTTTTGGTCCTCCTCAGTTTTGGGACTGAATCATGGTCCCCTCTTGCGATCTTAGCCTCAGAAGATTCAGTGACATTCTGTTGTACAGCCTGAAAAATTAGTTCAATATCATAATTAAGTATTTCATCAGCTGAAACACGATTTCAAATCAACAATAATTACAATAAGCAAGTAGGAAAAACAGACATGCATATGGCTGTATTATGTAAATGTTTCTAGAATTTGTCTCAAAATCATAATTACTTTCAATAGATTCCAGATATCTCTGACTTCTGTCATAAATGTGCTGTCTGCAGTAGCACTACTGTGAGCATTACAGCTAAGAACAGGTAAAGGTGAAGTCTGGCAAGAGGAAAGTCACCTGTTACACCCAGCTGGAATGACTGGTAGAAAGGCAAACTGAACTCAGGTCCACTGACACATGCCATACATAGTGTCTTTTTAAGTTTATAGATGAAAAAATTCAATTACTGTCGTTAAATGTACACAATACACTACACGTCAGATGCCGTGGCCCCACTATGGCAGCAGACCTGAGAAATGTGTGTCAGTCATGTGACCAGCAAATTGACCTGTGAACCAAAGCTGGAATGACTGGTAGAAGGCAAACTGAACTCAGGCCTACTGACACATGATATACACGGTGTTCTTTTACCCTTATGAACAGAAAAGACAAATTTACTGTACTTAAATGTGTACAATACATTTCAGTCACCGTGGTCCCCACAATGGCAGAAGACCTGACGAGTGTGTGTCAGTCATGTGACCTGCAAATTGACCTGTGACTGTGTAGTTAAATGTGTATAGCTCAGTCACTGTGGTCCCCACAATGGCAGCAAACCTAACAAGTGTGTGTGTTAGTAGTACCTGTATCTGGGAGGATGTAGATCTCTGAGGAGACAGCTCTGTTCTGGAAATTTCAGCCTCAGAAGATTTGGTGACATTCTGTTGTACTCCAGCCTGAAGAATGAGTTCAACATAGTTAGTAAGTATTTGGTCAGCAGTAAAGTTAATTAAATTCAACGATGATTACCATGAGCAGAACCAAAAAGACAGTGAGACATGCATAAGGCTGTATTATTTCAATTTTTTCAGACTTTGTGCCAAAATCATAATTATTTATGATAGATTCCAGTTGGCTCTGATTTTTGCGAGCATTACAGCTGAGAACAGGTAAAGGTGAAGTCTGGCAAGAGGAAAGTGACCTGTGACACCCAGCTGGAATGACTGGTAGAAGGCAAACTGAGCTCAGGTCCACTGACACATGCCATACATAGTGTCTTTTTAAGTTTATAGATGAAAAGAATTCGATTACTGTAGTTAAATGTACACAATACATTTCAGATGCCGTGGCCCCGCAATGGCAGCAGACCTGAGAAATGTGTGTCAGTCATGTGACAAGCAAATTGACCTGTGACCCAAAGCTTGAATGACTGGTGGAAGGCAAACTGAACTCAGGTCCACTGACACATGATATACACGGTGTTCTTTTAACTTCATGAACAGAAAAGACAAATTTACTGTACTTAAATGTGTACAAAATATTTCAGTCACCGTGGTCCCCACAATGGCAGAAGACCTGACGAGTGTGTGTCAGTCATGTGACCAGCAAATTGACCTGTGACTGTGTAGTTAAATGTGCATACTTCAGTCACTGTGGTCCCCACTATGGCAGCAAACCTGACAAATGTGTGTCAGTCATGTCACCAGCAAATTAACCTGTTACCCCAAGCTGGAATGACTGGTAGAAGGCAAACTGAACTCAGGTCCACTGACACATGATATACACAGTGTTCTTTTAACTTCATGAACAGAAAAGACAAATTTACTGTGCTTAAATGTGTACTATATATTTCAGTCACCGTGGTCCCCACAATGGCAGAAGACCTGACGAGTGTGTGTCAGTCATGTGACCAGCAAATTGACCTGTGACTGTGTAGTTAAATGTGTATAGTTAAGTCACTGTGGTCCCCACTATGGCAGCAAACCTGACAAATGTGTGTCAGTCATGTCACCAGCAAATTGACCTGTTACCCCAAGCTGGAATGACTGGTAGAAGGCAAACTGAACTCAGCCCTACTGACACATGATATACACGGTGTTCTTTAAACTTTAAGAACAGAAAAGACAAATTTACTGTACTTAAATGTGTACAATATATTTCAGTCACCGTGGTCCCCACAATGGCAAGAGACCAGACAAGTGTGTGTCAATCATGTGACCAGCAAATTTGACCTGTGACTGTGTAGTTAAATGTGTATAGTTCAGTCACTGTGGTCCCCACAATGGCACCAAACCTAACAAGTGTGTGTTAGTAGTACCTGTATCTGGGATGATGTAGATCTCTGAAGAAACAGCTCTGTTCTGGGGATTTCAGCCTCAGAAGATTTGGTGACAGTCTGTTGTACTCCAGCCTGAAGAATGAGTTCAACATAGTAAGTATTTGGTCAGCAGTAAAGTCAATTAAATTCAGCGATGATTACCATGAGCAGAACCAAAAAGACAGTGAGACATGCATAAGGCTGTATTATTTCAATTTTTCCAGAATTTGTCCCAAAATCATAATTATTTATGATAGATTCCAGTTGGCTCTGATTTCTCCGAGCATTACAGCTAAGAACAGGTAAAAGTGAAGTCTGGCAAGAGGAAAGTGACCTGTGACACCCAGCTGGAATGACTGGTAGAAGGCAAACTGAGCTTAGGTCAATTGACACATGCCATACATTTTGTTTTCATAAGTTTACAGATTAAAGAAATTTAATTACTGTGCTTAAAATGTGCACAATACATTTCAGATGCCGTGGCCCCGCAATGGCAGCAGACCTGAGAAATGTGTGTCAGTCATGTGACAAGCAAATTGACCTGTGAACCAAAGCTTGAATGACTGGTAGAAGGTAAACTGAACTCAGGTCGACTGACACATGATATACACGGTGTTCTTTTAACTTCATGAACAGAAAAGACAAATTTACTGTACTTAAATGTGTACAATATATTTCAGTCACCGTGGTCCCCACAATGGCAGACGACCTGACAAGTGTGTGTCAATCATGTGACCAGCAAATTGACCTGTGACTGTGTAGTTAAATGTGCATATTTCAGTCACTGTGGTCCCCACTATGGCAGCAAACCTGACAAATGTGTGTCAGTCATGTCACCAGCAAATTGACCTGATACCCCAAGCTGGAATGACTGGTAAAAGGCAAACTGAACTCAGCCCTACCGACATATGATATACACGGTGTTCTTTAAACTTTAAGAACAGAAAAGACACATTTAATGTACTTAAATGTGTACTATATATTTCAGTCACCGTGGTCCCCACAATGGCAGAAGACCTGACAAGTGTGTGTCAATCATGTGACCAGCAAATTTGACCTGTGACTGTGTAGTTAAATGTGTATAGTTCAGTCACTGTGGTCCCCACAATGGCAGCAAACCTAACAAATGTGTGTGTTAGTAGTACCTGTATCTGGGAGGATGTAGATCTCTGAGGAGACAGCTCTGTTCTGAAGATCTCAGCCTCAGATGATCTGGTGACATTCTGTTTTACTCCAGCCTGAAGAATGAGTTCAACATAGTTAGTAAGTATTTGGTCAGCAGTAAAGTTAATTAAATTCAACGATGATTACGATGAGCAGAACCAAAAAGACAGTAAGACATGCATAAGGCTGTATTATTTCAATTTTTCCAGAATTTGTCCCAAAATCATAATTATTTATGATAGATTCCAGTTGGCTCTGATTTCTGCGAGCATTACAGCTAAGAACAGGTAAAAGTGAAGTCTGGCAAGAGGAAAGTGACCTGTGACACCAAGCTGGAATGACTGGTAGAAGACAAACTGAACTCAGGTCCACTGACACATGATATACACGGTGTTCTTTTACATTTATGAACAGAAAAGACCAATTTACTGTACTTAAATGTGTACTATATATTTCAGTCACCGTGGTCCCCACAATGGCAGAAGACCTGACAAGTGTGTGTCAATCATGTGACCAGCAAATTGACCTGTGACTGTGTAGTTAAATGTGCATACTTCAGTCACTGCGGTCCCCACTATGGCAGCAAACCTGACAAATGTGGGTCAGTCATGTCACCAGCAAATTGACCTGTTACCCCAAGCTGGAATGACTGGAAGAAAGCAAACTGAACTCAGCCCTACTGACACATGATATACACGGTGTTCTTTAAACTTTAAGAACAGAAAAGACAAATTTACTGTACTTAAATGTGTACAATATATTTCAGTCACCGTGGTCCCCACAATGGCAAGAGACCAGACAAGTGTGTGTCAATCATGTGACCAGCAAATTTGACCTGTGACTGTGTAGTTAAATGTGTATAGTTCAGTCGCTGTGGTCCCCACAATGGCACCAAACCTGACAGGTGTGTGTGTTAGTAGTACCTGTATCTGGGATGATGTAGATCTCTGAGGAGACAGCTCTTTTCTGGGGATTTCAGCCTCAGAAGATTTGGTGACATTCTGTTGTACTCCAGCCTGAAGAATGAGTTAAACATAGTAAGTATTTGGTCAGCAGTAAAGTCAATTAAATTCAGCGATGATTACCATGAGCAGAACCAAAAAGACAGTGAGACATGCATAAGGCTGTATTATTTCAATTTTTCCAGAATTTGTCCCAAAATCATAATTATTTATGATAGATTCCAGTTGGCTCTGATTTCTGCGAGCATTACAGCTGAGAACAGGTAAAGGTGAAGTCTGGCAAGAGGAAAGTGACCTGTGACACCCAGCTGGAATGACTGGTAGAAGGCAAACTGAGCTCAGGTCCACTGACACATGCCATACATGGTGTTTTTTTAAGTTTATAGATGAAAAAATTAAATTACTGTAGTGAAATGTACACAATACATTTCAGATGCCGTGGCCCCACAATGGCAGCACACCTGAGAAATGTGTGTCAGTCATGTGACAAGCAAATTGACCTGTGACCCCAAGCTGGAATGACTGGTAGAAGGCAAACTGAACTCAGGTCCACTGACACATGATATACACGGTGTTCTTTAAACCAGTGGTTCTCAACTGGTCCAGCCTCAGGACCCACTAAGTCTCTATTAATAACGGTCACGACCCAACTTTTTGGAGTTCCCGTTAACAAATTAATGTTTATTAGGATGCAGTCTTAACACATTTTGATACAGCCTGGGAAAAATTTTGGCTTATTATTTGCTGGTTTTGGTATATTTGGACACTTTTGCCAAGTTTTGGGCATATTTAGGCCCATTTTGACAGATTCTGAGCACATTTTGCTTCATTTTTTGGCACATTTTAGCTTAAATTTTATCCAATAAGCAGAGACAGATCCAGAGGTTAATAGTGGGCAACTACTGGTGTCACCACCACTGAATATCTTGCTACTGAAAGCAAACTGTGTCATAAGAAACATGTCCTTTAAAATTAAAGGCTTTATACCACTACTTTTTGCTTCTGCGACCCTCTAAAAATGGCTTCGCGACCCACTTTTGGGTCCCGACCCACCAGTTGAGAACCAATGCTTTAAACTTTATGAACAGAAAAGACAAATTTACTGTACTTAAATGTGTACAATATATTTCAGTCACCGTGGTCCCCACAATGGCAGAAGACCTGACGAGTGTGTGTCAGTCATTTGACCAGTAAATTGATGTGTTACCCCAAGCTGGAATGACTGGTAGAAGACAAACTGAACTCAGGTCCACTGACACATGATATACACGGTGTTCTTTTACGTTTATGAACAGAAAAGACACATTTACTGTACTTAAATGTGTACAATATATTTCAGTCACCGTGGTCCCCACAATGGCAGAAGACCTGACGAGTGTGTGTCAATCATGTGACCAGCAAATTGACCTGTGACTGTGTAGTTAAATGTGTATAGCTCAGTCACTGTGGTCCCCACAATGGCAGCAAACCTAACAAGTGTGTGTGTTAGTAGTACCTGTACCTGGGAGGATGTAGATCTCTGAGGAGACAGCTCTGTTCTGGAAATTTCAGCCTCAGAAGATTTGGTGACATTCTGTTGTACTCCAGCCTGAAGAATGAGTTCAACATAGTAAGTATTTGGTCAGCAGTAAAGTTAATTAAATTCAGCAATGATTACCATAAGCAAAACCAAAAAGACAGTGTGACATGCATAAGGCTGTATTATTTCAATCTTTCCAGAATTTGTGCAAAAATCAAAATTATTTACGATAGATTCTAGTTGGCTCTGATTTCTGCGAGCATTACAGCTGAGAACAGGTAAAGGTGAAGTCTGGCAAGAGGAAAGTGACCTGTGACACCCAGCTGGAATGACTGGTAGAAGGCAAACTGAGCTCAGGTCCACTGACACATGCCATGCATGGTGTTTTTTTTTTAATTTATAGATGAAAAAAATTCAATTACTGTAGTTAAATGTACACAATACATTTCAGATGCCGTGGCCCCACAATGGCAGCAGACCTGAGAAATGTGTGTCAGTCATGTGACCAGCAAATTGACCTGTGACTGTGTAGTTAAATGTGCATAGTTCAGTCACTGTGGTCCCCACTATGGCAGCAAACCTGACAAATGTGTGTCAGTCATGTCACCAGCAAATTGACCTGTTACCCCAAGCTGGAATGACTGGTAGAAGGCAAACTGAACTCAGCCCTACTGACACATGATATACACGGTGTTCTTTAAACTTTAAGAACAGAAAAGACACATTTACTGTACTTAAATGTGTACAATATATTTCAGTCACCGTGGTCCCCACAATGGCAGAAGACCTGACGAGTGTGTGTCAATCATGTGACCAGCAAATTGACCTGTGACTGTGTAGTTAAATGTGTATAGCTCAGTCACTGTGGTCCCCACAATGGCAGCAAACCTAACAAGTGTGTGTGTTAGTAGTACCTGTACCTGGGAGGATGTAGATCTCTGAGGAGACAGCTCTGTTCTGGAAATTTCAGCCTCAGAAGATTTGGTGACATTCTGTTGTACTCCAGCCTGAAGAATGAGTTCAACATAGTAAGTATTTGGTCAGCAGTAAAGTTAATTAAATTCAGCAATGATTACCATAAGCAGAACCAAAAAGACAGTGTGACATGCATAAGGCTGTATTATTTCAATTTTTCCAGAATTTGTGCAAAAATCAAAATTATTTACGATAGATTCTAGTTGGCTCTGATTTCTGCAAGCATTACAGCTGAGAACAGGTAAAGGTGAAGTCTGGCAAGAGGAAAGTGACCTGTGACACCCAGCTGGAATGACTGGTAGAAGGCAAACTGAGCTCAGGTCCACTGACACATGCCATGCATGGTGTTTTTTTTAAATTTATAGATGAAAAAAATTCAATTACTGTAGTTAAATGTACACAATACATTTCAGATGCCGTGGCCCCACAATGGCAGAAGACCTGAGAAATGTGTGTCAGTCATGTGACCAGCAAATTGACCTGTGACTGTGTAGTTAAATGTGCATAGTTCAGTCACTGTGGTCCCCACTATGGCAGCAAACCTGACAAATGTGTGTCAGTCATGTCACCAGCAAATTGACCTGATACCCCAAGCTGGAATGACTGGTAGAAGGCAAACTGAACTCAGCCCTACTGACACATGATATACACGGTGTTCTTTAAACTTTAAGAACAGAAAAGACACATTTACTGTACTTAAATGTGTACAATATATTTCAGTCACCGTGGTCCCCACAATGGCAAGAGACCAGACAAGTGTGTGTCAATCATGTGACCAGCAAATTTGACCTGTGACTGTGTAGTTAAATGTGTATAGTTCAGTCACTGTGGTCCCCAC
Organism: Dascyllus trimaculatus; assembly: GCA_024666655.1. Taxonomy (NCBI): domain Eukaryota; kingdom Metazoa; phylum Chordata; class Actinopteri; family Pomacentridae; genus Dascyllus; species Dascyllus trimaculatus. The sequence goes on from JAMOIN010000551.1 coordinate 92,301, forward strand.
AATGGCACCAAACCTAACAAGTGTGTGTGTTAGTAGTACCTGTATCTGGGATGATGTAGATCTCTGAGGAGACAGCTCTTTTCTGGGGATTTCAGCCTCAGAAGATTTGGTGACAGTCTGTTGTACTCCAGCCTGAAGAATGAGTTCAACATAGTAAGTATTTGGTCAGCAGTAAAGTCAATTAAATTCAGCGATGATTACCATGAGCAGAACCAAAAAGACAGTGAGACATGCATAAGGCTGTATTATTTCAATTTTTCCAGAATTTGTCCCAAAATCATAATTATTTATGATAGATTCCAGTTGGCCCTGATTTCTGCGAGCATTACAGCTGAGAACAGGTAAAGGTGAAGTCTGGCAAGAGGAAAGTGACCTGTGACACCCAGCTGGAATGACTGGTAGAAGGCAAACTGAGCTCAGGTCCACTGACACATGCCATACATTGTGTTTTCATAAGTTTACAGATTAAACAAATTTAATTACTGTGCTTAAAATGTGCACAATACATTTCAGATGCCGTGGCCCCACAATGGCAGCAGACCTGACAAATGTGTGTCAGTCATGTGACAAGCAAATTGACCTGTGACCCAAAGCTTGAATGACTGGTAGAAGGTAAACTGAACTCAGGTCCACTGACACATGATATACACGGTGTTCTTTTAACTTCATGAACAGAAAAGACAAATTTACTGTACTTACATGTGTAAAATATATTTCAGTCACCGTGGTCCCCACAATGGCAAGAGACCAGACAAGTGTGTGTCAATCATGTGACCAGCAAATTGACCTGTGACTGTGTAGTTAAATGTGTATAGTTCAGTCACTGTGATCCCCACAATGGCAACAGACTTTACATGTGTGTGTGTTAGTAGTACCTGTATCTGGGAGGATGTAGATCTCTGAGGAGACAGCTCTGTTCTGGAGATCTCAGCCTCAGATGATCTGGTGACAGTCTGTTGTACTCCAGCCTGAAGAATGAGTTCAACATCGTTATTAAGTAAGTGACCAACAGTAATGTCATTTCAATTCACCAGTTATTACCATGAGCAGGTACAAAAAGACAGTAAGACATGCATATGGCTGTATTATTTATATGTTTCCAGAATTTGTCCCAAAATCATAATTATTTACGATAGATTCCAGTTGGCTCTGACTTCTGTCATAAATGTGCTGTCTGCAGTAGCACTTCTGTGAGCATTACAGCTGAGAACAGGTAAAGGTGAAGTCTGGCAAGAGGAAAGTGACCTGTGACACCCAGCTGGAATGACTGGTAGAAGGCAAGCTGAGCTCAGGTCCACTGACACATGCCATACATTGTTTTTTCATAAGTTTACAGATTAAAGAAATTCAATTACTGTGCTTAAAATGTGCACAATATGTTTCAGGTACGGTGGTCCCCACAATGGCAAGAGACCTGACAAGTGTGTGTCAATCATGTGACCAGCAAATTGACCTGTGACTGTGTAGTTAAATGTGCATACTTCAGTCACTGTGGTCCCCACTATGGCAGCAGACCTGACAAATGTGTGTCAGTCATGTAACCAGCAAATTGACTTGTTACCCCAAGCTGGAATGACTGGTAGAAGGCAAACTGAACTTAGGTCCACTGACACATGATATGCACAGTGTTCTTTCAACTTTATGAGCAGAAAAGACAAATTTACTGTACTTAAATGTGTACAATATATTTCAGTCACCATGGCATGGTCCCCACAATGGCAGAAGACCTGACAAGTGTGTGTCAGTCATGTGACCAGCAAATTGACCTTTCACTGTGTAGTTAAATGTGTATAGTTCAGTCACTGTGGTCCCCACTATGGCAGCAAACCTGACAAATGTGGGTCAGTCATGTGACCAGCAAATTGACCTGTTACCACAAGCTAGAATGACTGGTAGAAGGCAAACTGAACTCAAGCGTACTGACACATGATATACACGGTGTTCTTAAACTTTATGAACAGAAAAGACAAATTTACTGTACTTACATGTGTACAATATATTTCAGTCACCGTGGTCCCCACAATGGCAGCAGACCAGACAAGTGTGTGTCAGTCATGTGACCAGCAAATTGACCTGTGACTGTGTAGTTAAATGTGCATACTTCAGTCACTGTGGTCCCCACAATGGCAGCAGACCTGACAGGTGTGTGTGTTAGTAGTACCTGTATCTGGGGGGATGTAGATCTCTGAGGAGACAGCTCTGTTCTGGAGATCTCAGTCTCAGACGATTTGGTGACAGTCTGTTGTACTCCAGCCTGAAGAATGAGTTCAACATCATTAAGTAGTTGGCCAGCAGTAACGTCATTTCAATTTATCAATTATTACCATGAGCAGATACAAAAAGACAGTAAGACATGCATATGGCTGTATTATTTCAATTTTTCCAGAATTTGTCTCAAAATCATTCCTTGTTGTTACCCATTGTTCTACAACAAAGTGCAACGCAGTTCCAAAAATATAATGTAAAACTATACACAACTATAATTAGGAGAAAACACCAAATCAAAATCAAAAATTTCGGCGCCAATCACAGTGATATTCAGCAATTCAGTCTTTTACATACCTGTTTCCTCCAAGGCCATTCATTTCCCCCATAGTCATAAGTTATTTCTTCTCCAGGATTAATGTCCCTCAGAGCAAAGAGACAGAGGTGCGGCTTGCCCTCTGATACAACCTTCTTCATCTTGCAGTTTGGATGGTTATGGTCATCATTGACTAGTCTTCCTAGACTGCCATCTTCGCGAGCTGCATCAATACTTAAAATAAATAATTAGATCCTCATCAGACAAGTCACTGATTGTCTTTGTCAACAACATATCATCAGTCCTTATAAAAGAACTTCAGTTGATATTATGAAACCTTTTTCTGATTCAAAAATTTCAGTGGTGGAATTACCTTGAGTAAACACATTGTTTATCGATAAATTAGCCAAAACCAGGGCTTTATATTAGCGATCTGTGCAACAGAGGCTACATACTGACAGTTATAGTTATTACCCCACAGACTGTGCCATTAAAATAACACATTTGTTTGAGATGTGACAAAAATTAAACTATTTAGAAATGTAAAATTCAGTCTAAGCCTTACCACCATGTTCTTTCTTGCCAGTGAAAATCAAACATGAAGACAGCACATCTACCATGATATACTCTCCTTCTTCTTTGAGATTCTTCAGAATTGATTAATTCCCCTCGGTACTCCACCACAAAGTCTCCTTTTTGGAAATGGGCCTTAGCAAACACCCCGCGACCTAGCACACGAATGCAGATTTCATTACACTGCTGAAAGCTTTGCATTATATTTTTTGATATCCCGAGAAGCTGCAGAAGCCTAAGCTTTTACATCCACTACAAATCAATACTACATGACAAGTTATCATTTAATAAAAGTTGCAAGCCACAACAATGCATGAATAAACTGGTTTAAATGATTAAAAACCTGCAAAAAGTAAATAAAAATGTGTTTGCTTTTGGTGTGGGAAAATTATAATATGGAAGAGGCCAGGAGAACAAAATGCACTGTCATATTATTGTTATTACTATACTAAACCCCTGGAAAGAAGTCATCATGCAGAATTACAAAACATCAGACTCAAAGAATGCAATCCCAAACACCTTACCTTTAAAGGAGTTGATGTATCTCACTTCCAAATCTGCTGTCTTGTCAAGAGTCTTGGCAGCATGTTCTATTGCATCCGTTTTGGGGGGCTTTCTGCGTCTCATTGCAGCTATTGACAGTCCTTGAACCAAACACAGTGCAGTTTTAATATTTAGATCGCTCTCCTGATTGTAAGTATATAAATAAATAAAGTACTAAATGCAAAAAAGTCAAGTAAAAAGTGTTTAAATGTTAGACCATCAAATGTAGACCACTCCAGGATGGTGCTGCAGGTTACAGTTTAGACAGTACCAACATATTCTCCTATGGTTGGTGAATTAATTTATTAAAAAGGTCTATTTACCTACTGATTAATTCACTGCTAATGAAATTTAAACACCTTAATAAGAAACTCTTATCAAGGTGTTTAAAAATGAGCACATTTGCAAGGTGCTTATTTAAATGACCTCCATGTCCACTTTTAAGACTTTTGCCATTCATTTCATGCACATACAATGCCATACTGCACTGCATACTGCAGATGTCCTCTATATCTGCCACTGAGGTAAAGCTATACACAGACAGCAGATGATGGAGACAAGAATGGACCATATCTGTAACTGTTTCAACTGTAGTCAATATGTCATTGTCCTGGAAATGCCCTGACAGAGACGGTAAAGAAGGCTCTGGCGTCAAGTCAAAGATCAGCTTCCGCCATAATACGGAGCCCCGAAAGGGACATTGGCAGAAAAAAATTATAATGTAAGTTTCTACTGCGCACAGGAAATCATCTCGTGCACACGCCGAGATGAACTGCTCGTCTATTGTACGTGCGTGCAGTGTGTACAAACAGGGAATTATCTCATGCACACGCAAAACTTTCTCGCGAGCACGGGATAATTCCCCGTTTGTACACACTGCAGGCGCGCACAATAGACGAGCAGTTCACCTCAGCGTGCTTGTCTGAAAATTTCATTTCTGCCATGGAAAAAAGTAAAGCACAAACGGAACATAACGCTCCGCGATCAATCAGCTGATCAACTTTATCAGTACAGACACAGTCGTCGTTGCTGCGCAGCAGAACCTGTTACTCATCCAAAGCCCGATTCCGTGATTAACGTGAATGAATGTTACCGTTCCAGATCCGCGGCTCCAAACAAGAGATAGAAGGATTGGTATTATTATTTTTAATTCAGCCTGCTGGTACCTGTAACTAAACGCCGTAGTAGCGTCCTGCTTTTGAGCAGTGGCAGGGAAAACAACACACAGCACTTTGATGCTGCAGTCAGAGCTCATCCAGACACTTTATGGCTGATTAAAGTCACCTAACTGTCACTAACCGCACGTACCTCTGAGGCTGCAGCCCCGTGCAGGTATCTGTCCCTCTCGTGCAGAGACTCGCGTCCCTCACACACCCGCTGCACGACGTCACATATACAGGTCATACAAAAATATATATTTATTTATTTTTAGATTCTCAGCGGCAGAAATACGAGGTGTGGCGTTAAGAGCGTGCGGACTGGCTGAAATGCGTGAGCCTCGCCGTCAATGTCGGAGACTTGGCAGCTAGCCACCGTTTTCAACGGGGCAGGTGGGCCTGCAGCGACCAGGCTAATTTTCGCCAATTAGCTAGCTTCCTCTAGCTCGAAACCCTCGAGAAAAACGTAGCCATCTCTGGAGAGTAAAGCAACCTGCTGCTTTATAACGAACTTTATAACGTGCAAAAAAGCATTGTCATAAATCACCTACAGCCCATTTCAGTGTTGACTCCAGCTAGCTCCTCTAGCTCATGTCCATTTAAATGTACGCTGTTAGCATTTAAAAATATTTCTTTGATTTTGACCGCATGCTGCATTTAAATAATAAAATCAGGTTAGTGCACTGAAATAAATCTATATACAATATAAATATAACTTACCTTTTCAGATTATCCTTTTGGACTGCCACGTGCAGACATGTAAAGGCAGAAGTTCATGGCCTCCAGCCGACCGCTCTAGTGAGGGTTCGCTTGTTACATTCATGAGCGCGTCCGGGAGAGGTGGTCATGCTGTCATACAGAGAACTCCCATCTCCGCCCGCCAGGGATGTCACTATAATTTATCAAGGCAACCCAATCTCTTCGTTTCATACAAACGGGATTATTTATTAATAAATACAAACTATTAAAAGTTATTCCGTTATTTATATAGGATAGCAACATGCTCCATAAGGCATCTACACTTATATTGCCACTGTTTATTTTATATGTGACGTTTTTAATCATGAGTGTGTCTTGGCTTAGCAGCTAATCAGTGTAGTTAGCATTAGCATGACTACATATTTAGCATAACTACAGCAGTACAGACAGAAAGGCGGATTAGATAATGTATTACGGTTTGACTAGTCCAATGTTTAGGCTCTTAAGAGTTACATATTTCATGTGTGATATTATGGACATAGTCATGGCATTTATGATACACCTCGGTAAATTAATGAAATTATCTGAAAATTAGCTTACCATTAGCAGCTAGTCAGCAGTTAGCTAGCTTCCATGTAAGATGGCGGTTTGCACATGCGCATTTGACTTAAGTGTGTGTGAAAGTGTGTGTTGAAGCTATACCTCCCTTAGCCACTAGTGGCTGATACTGAGTTACTCCTCCTAAGCACACTTAAGCACACAAAGTTGGTAAAAGTGTTTTGTGGGGATTGCTCTGAAAATTTTACAGGGCATTGGTTTAGCTGTTTTATCACTGAATCTGAAGTAATTTTTGTGGGGACCGGGGTTTTGGTCCCCACAAAAATTTTGGACCCCACACTGTGACTGTGCTGTCAGGTGACGGTCCCCTCAATGTAATAAAGACAGACACACACACACACACACACACACACACCATATATACCCATATGTGTCCTCATCTTGGATATCCATCATGAAGAAATGTCCAGAAAATCACTTATATATCAAAGAATAACAGGCTCATAGTTAAGCCCACAGTTAACTCACTGAGGCAAAAACTTCCTCTTCATATTTCCCTCCAACCCTCCAGTTCTCCCAGTTTTTGCTGAGGAGGCCCCACGGTGTCAGACTTGGGTAAACCCTGCTTTGCAAAAATGACATATGGTTTAGTCCACTCCTGCAGAGACCTAAACACTGTTTTTTTTCTCTAAATGCGGTAATTGTGCAAATGCTGATGGTGAGGACTGCAGTCGTGATGTGTTTCAGAATGACTTAATGTTGTAGTGTAACATTGCTAAAAGCTAATATTATGGCAGTTAGCCTGCTGATAAATGAAGCACTACTGGCTTTCGTTTGAGAAACAGTCACAGCTGCAGGTCCATCATCCACTGAGGATGTTGAACAAGCTGAGAGGTGTTACTGAAAGTCATTTCAAGCACTTTACATCTGCTTCATTGTACATTACAGGCTTTGTACAATGTCATTTAAATTATTACAAAATCACATGTCTGGAAAACTTTCTCAAGTGATAACTTGATTTGCTGAAGTCTTTTATTGACTTCAGCAGCATCAGAAAAGTTTCATAACCTGCTTATTTATACAGTAAATTATTACTTAACATGACTCCCGGTATTAAGGCCTTTCAGTCCTGGCAGATATGTCTGCTTGAGAGTGACAGAAGGGTCCAGTCCGGGGTTGTCAGCTTTAATACGTGGACTGACTGTTTTGTACGTCTATGCACTGTGCCTTTAGGCTTCCTAAGTTTGACTGTGCTTCCACTTTGCAGGCTTAGCTTGCAATTGTTGAGAAAAGAGGCTGAAATACGCTGAGATTTCAGATACTGTGGACTTTCTTGACTGCATTTAAAGCACTTCATCACTGACAACACTAATAATGACTACAGAGGCACATATTTACACTTGCTGATTTTGTTCTTCATACTGTGAGACAGTGGATGTGTCGTGGACTCCGCTGGGCTTGGGATCTTGACGGTCCTGTGGGACGCAATGCAAATCTCGCAGCAACTCTTAACTTTGCTGCAGGCCAGAGTGGGTGGTCAAATATTATACCGTGGACTCCAACCTTTTAGCACAAAACTAGAAGGATGGAGTTCAACACGTGAAGCTGAAGGAGCTCAAAAGGGGGCTTTTAATAATCCAAAAGCAAAGAAAGACAAGTCTGAAATTTGGACAAATGGAAAAGAACTGGGCTTTGTTAGCTGATAAAAGAGCTGATCTACACCTCTCGGTTGAAGCTGCATACCTGCTCTGCTCACTCCCAATTAAAGTAAGATAAAGGTCTTGTTCTCGCATATATAAGACAAGATACTTTTGAAAAATACACTTACTGCACTAGAATAGTATTTCAAATGAATCAAATTGTAATTTTAGTGTCATTACCTACAGATATGCATCTCTTTATTAACAGACTCTTACACAGTAATACAGGGTCCTTTCTTTGCACAAATCAGTCCATTGTTCAGGTGTGAATGGTCAGAACGTTTGCGGGTGCAGACCGGAGTGGTGACCCGCATTATGTAAACAGGTGAGAGTGGGATCAAGAAAACAGACCCTTGCAGAACTCTAAATGGAGGTAAATATTAAACAGCTACTGCTGCAGGCTCATAGTACCTCACTGTGCAGCATCAGCTGTTGATGAAGTTTAAGTTACTTTAATCAGCATGTTAGATTTTCTGACTTCCTTCCATTGAGCCGCTGTGGCTGTTACTGCTTCTGCACATCCGATTTGTTCCAAATACATCCAAATCACTGTGCACTAATCACAGTAATCACTGTTGTGGTACAATATGCAAGAACACTCATTACATTTTATCCTATTGTTTAAAGTGAGCAGCATTTACCTAAAAGCTTGATTTTTCCACCGACTGTGTTGCATCAATTACCAGGGAGGAAAGAAATCCAGCAGCTCATCTAACAGTATGCATCTTATGCCACCCACTACTTTCACATCACAGTCAATCTATTTTTCCAGATGGTGACTTCGCTTAATGAAAACAAAAAGAGATGAGCCTGTGAGCATTATTTCAGGTGGTACAATAACAGGTGCCGCTTCAGAGCAGTTGGTGGGTGCAGTCAGATGTTGCTTTTAGTTCTTTCTGAGAACATCTGCCCCACTGATACGAATATGAAACCTGGACACTTTAACACAGTTGATTAACCTCACAAGCCATCTGGATTTGTAGATACAAAAGGATTCAAAGGGAGCTGAGACACTCCAGATGTGTTAATTTGTCAAAGGTAGGATGACTACATAAGTACTGGCATCACACATACTCCTGTTACTGCTCAGCATGGTTCACTTATAGGAAAACCTTTGAATATTCGGCTACATAAATATTTATTGGTGCACTTTTGATACTGAAATACATGGACAATGTTATAACAGAACTAAACATAACATTCTGAGGTTGGAAACATGATTGTTTTGTTGAAAGGATGATGTGTCTTGAGTTTTGATGAAAGTGCAGTCGGTAAAAATTCAGTGTGTAATCTTGGAAAACAGTGGCTTTCATTCAATGCCATGTTTTGTGTTTGGGTCCAATCTGCTGGTTATAACAGTGACTGACAGACTCATAATGGATGGTATGGTAATACAAAGCCACATACACATCCCAGAATGAAAAGTTTTGCTTCTTTTCAAAAACAATATCTATACTAGAGCAAAAAAAGCACTCACTTCACTTTCACTTTTGCTGGTGGTGAATAGAGGCCTGGTAGATTCTTTGGGTTGTTTTCCTGGGTGTCTAATGTTGCTGTTGTTTGCTGTCAACCTTCCGAATGAATCGAGTTATATGATGGTAATAAAGATCCTCACACTGATCCTTTACCAGGATTAACACAGTTTATATTGATGTTATCTGCAGCTACAGTGACTTATAAGCACAAAACAAGGTATCTTCTGGAAACTGAGTTGGAAACTCTCTCTGGCCTTCCATAACACATCACACCAAGAATTCTCTTTCGGATAGAGTTTTTGTGTGTTTTCGAAGGTTGCCTGGTGTATTCATCACACTGGAACATTCAGATCACATGGATTGTACCTTGAACATTTCTGTCGCACCACAGTCGGCTGAGCCTCAGCAGTGCTTGACTTGGACTCCTCCTCCCGGGCTGCGGCCCTCCACAGCGAAAGCAGTCACCTTGAAAAGGACAGAGATGTCGTTATGAGCTGCAGCCATCTGTGGACACCAGCCATTCTGGCAGCTTCAGAATCAACAGCGTGCCCATGTCCATCAAACAGCAAATGACAGTGGGCGCTCGCCATATGTGAGCCCTTTCCAACAAACTGAGTCATTCCAAAGATTAGAACAAATCTACGGCCTCCGAGGAACTCTCATGTTACACTTTAGCAAATGTAAGCAGATAAATGCGGAGAATTACTGGATACATGCCACAATGGTGGAAGCGATATTGGCCAAGGCTCCATTTCACAGAAAATCTGATGGTTCCATATGGTCTAGCTTCTTCATAATAAAGTAACACAAAGTAAGTTTTGCTGGGAAAGTAAAATTTCCAGTTTGGTGTTTTTGGGACTAGGGATGGGAACTGATAAGGTTCCTATTCCAATTCCATTTTCGATTATGCTTAACGATTCGGTTCTTTATTGATTCTCTTATCGATTCTCATTGATAAGAGAATCAATGAGATGTTGCTGCTGACGCTGGGTTGAGATTCACTCCGGAGCGGATTGAAAACGCGACATTCATTTAAAGTTATGGCATGCTGTGTGTGCAAGTGTTTCTGTATATTGGCAGCATTTCCTTCCTTTGATGAAATATCCACTTTGTAAGTATCACAAGTTGCCCTGTCGTCATCCTTTCTCGTGAAATGTAACCAAACTTCGGGGGTTTGTGCCGCTTGGGCGCCATGTTTCCTGCTGGCTACACTGGTGGATGACGTTGCCACGAATCGACTGGAATCGATAAGGGAATCGGTTGCAAAATTGGCAAATGATTCCAAGGAATTGAAAGACGGGGTTCTCAACAAGAACCAGTTTTCGATTCCCATCTCTATTTGGGACTTCTTAACAGTTTTGGTTTAGAACTTGTTGCGCTTTCAGTCTTAGTTGTCATATCTTTGCTCCATCTTGGACTTGCCTTGGGTAGCTCTATTTGCTTAACCCGCCTCTGCTAATGGACAGATTCATTCTCCCACCACACTGTTAAGCTGCAACATGTGAGGAACCATCTGCTCTCCATCAATACAGCCTACGTAAAGGTAACAATGGCACTGGATATTGATTGAGCATTCGTCTTTTTCAGTGCCTGCATTATTTAGTGGCTGAATCAATCCGCTAGGGTTTAATGGACTCAGGTTTACTTACTCCATGCTTCATTACTGTAATTTTCCTGCCTGAATCTGTCTTTCTGGAGAAAGGACAAGTGAGAATAGATGCAGCTGTGGAAGATACAAGACTCAGATCCGGCATTGTTTCGGAGGAATTACTGCAGCTCTTAAAAGGCTTACTGCCAACATATGGCAAATTGGAGCAGGTCCGTGTGTGCTTTGCGGTGATGTGAGATTTATGTTCAGGTTTGCATTGAATCGGCTGACATTATAAAACATGTTCATGATTTGCATTTATGCATCCATGTGCTCCATGCATAGATAATTCAAGACTTATGTTGTCTTGTCGCCTCCTCAGATCCTGCTGATCCAGAGTGTATCCATAATTCACACCACAACAGATTGTGCATTCGGGAAGCATACTTTATGTTTACCATTTAACAGTGACATGTAGCATACCGCGCTGCCTGAAATGGCTTTGGAAAGATGACATGACTTCCTGAGCGGGAGCATACTTCAGAGGGTTGCCACTTTGGTGTTCAGGGCCAGAGGGATAAGTAATTAGACAGGCCTTGTCAGCTTACTTATTATCCATGTGAATCATAAACTTCATTAAAAATCTCTTTCAAGAGTGACTGCAGATACTCCCACCTTAATTCGAACACATTTTGAGAAGGTAATTAAGATCTTTGCACCTGAATCGCGCATTTCACATCCTTCCACTGTTGAAGGCAATTGAATTATACTGAGAGGCATCAGCACGTTCTCCTCTGTGGACAGTATCATCACCAGGAAATAAAGTAACACTTGACAAGCTGATTGGCTTATCCCACTCATTATCTGAGCATTAGTTAATCTATTCACGTAATTGCCTCTGTTGGATGTCTCAGGCTCTGGCTGAAAACTTGAAATGATCTGACAAGGCCGAAGCATTTGAAGAATACTAGCGCACACTGATTTGGCTGCACCAGCAAATCGGCTGGCATATCAAAGACGAAGGGCAGCGACTGCGTGGAATTAGTTTTTGACAGGCACAGTTAAAAGGATCTCTGCATCTATCTGTCTTTCCATCAGCATCCTTCATTTTATGGATGTATGAGCAGGAGAGGCAGGAAGAGAAGGTGTGAAATGAAGTGAGGGGCCATGGGGAGTGGCTCTTATCCAGCCTCTTGATGGAGGAAGGAGGCCTCAGTTCTCAGCGCTTTGAAGCATCACTCATCTTCACACCAGACTTTGAAGGGAGTGGAGGAGGTGAGCATGGCAGTATTTCTGTCCAATGTGACATATCTACCGCATATCTTGTGTTTTGGGCTGCAAGTCATCAGCAGCTCATCAACAGCCAAAAGTGGATGGAAGCCTGGAGGGCTCAGTGTGCTCTGGCATGGGCAGTAAAACTGTGAAGAACTGGTTGACATTTAGGGAAGTATATACGTTTATTTGTGTTAGATGAGAAGATCGATGACGCTTTTAAGTTTTTATGTTAAATATGTAAGTAAAGAGAGCAGGTGTGTCAGCTTTGTTTTGCCTTTACACTTTAATCTATAACTAAAGGATGACATGTTGTGTGCTGGAGTCTTTCTTTGGCAGGGTGCAGTGACCTCTTGGACATCCAAAATGTAATGTGCTAATCAGTGACTAACAGGAGTGCCTTCAAATGGATTTTGTGACCTTTGGATGGAGCCAAACCAGCTGTTTCCATTTGTTTCCGGGCTCTATGCTAAGCTAAGCTAACAGCTGCAGGTGGAGGTGTCATACCAGAGGAGAGATATGAGACAGGCGTCAGTCTTCTTGTGTAGTACCTTTCCAGAAATGTCAGACTGTTTGTTTAACAGTTAAAACTAATGAAGGCAAATTCGAATCACTTCAGTTAACTTTCAAGTGCATTCATGAAAGGTTCGAGATGAGGTTTCTCGCCAGGGAACACAGCGTTACTCAGAGACTTGGGTTATACGTAGCTATGAGATTCAAATTTTATCCTTTTAAAAGTAATCTTCTATCCTCTGTTCCAAGAAAAACCTCTTATAAATAGACACTTTTATGTTGAATAGCTGTTAACCTCTTAACTAGCTGTCTTAATTAGCTTTTGTAAAAGATGTGAATTTATTATTTATGCTAATTGACTTCACTTGTACCCACTGTGCCAGAGGCCTGTCAGTGTTACATTTCCTGCTCTGCTGTTGGAGTTTGATAAGTCATAAATTAGTAAATTCAACTTTTTAGATGCCAATGTGAAATTGAAGCATCCTGCGTTATCCCATGTGAGATCCTCTTAAATTATAATTCATGAGATTAAAAAAAAAATGGCACCAATGCTGCTGTTAGAAATGGATTGATGTCATGTGTATTGTAATGTGTTCTATGCTGACTGACAGATTTCGGTTACTAAAAGAACACAGGGTGTTAGTACTTACAGTGCTGCCACTCACTCACACAACAGCTTTGAAAAATGACTTGCTAGCATGCGATATTAACAGCTTTCAGATCTCGAAATTCATATTAGTGTGAATAAACATTGCATAGATAGTGACACCAGAGCTAATTCTAAATAGGGACAAGGTTATCTCCATGTCTGTTTCAATAAATGCTGCCTTCTCTGTGTTTCATAACAGCCCGCATAGTGTGCTTCCACACATTACAGATAGCGTACCCCAGAAAATCCCTTGATATTTGTCATTATGTCTTAATGTCCTTCTCCATACAGCCATGATGAGAGAAGCTGTAAACCCACAGCCTGGTTAGCCTGCACCCTCAATCAGCATTTCCTGGCATCCCTTTGAAACGGGTGAGACTTTTTTTGCGATATTATCCTGCAAGAAGACGTCCCTTGGGTGAAGAGATTGCCGAGTGGAGAGCTTTTCAATTAAAAACGGGGACGTGCAAAATTCCCCAGATGCAACTGAGCGCGCACGACTTATTATCTCAAGTGGCTCCAGCAAGTCTGCGGATGGCTTCCTTCCAAGTTAATTGTGAAAATTTCCATGTGAACTTGAAAGGAGCCCTATGACACAGGTCGGCGCAGGAACCCGCCTAACTTCACACAGTAAATGCTTTTCATTTGGAGTCCACTGGCACTGGAGACTTGGGCACACTGTGGGAATTAAGGACCTGCAAATCTTTTTTTTACCACACCATTAGCTAGACACACTTATCTCTAGGAGGGTGCTGGAGCCTGTCCCAGGTGATTCTGGGCGAAAGGCAGAGGTACAACCCGGACAGGCCGCCACTCAGTCACAGAGTTAACACAAAGAGACAGACGATGGGCGCTCTACAGCCAAATTAGAGTCACCAATTAAGCTACTATTTAGCCTCTGCGTTTTTATACTGAACTTAAATAGGAAGTATTGATATATGTTGGTCATTTCCATACTCCTAAATACACCCATCAGCCACAACATTAAAACCACTGACAGGTGAAGTAACATTAATAATCTTGTGACATTGCACTGTTCTGCTGAAAAGCCTAAGGTCCTAACACTCACATGGAGGTTACTCTCACACATACCACCTACCTAAACATTGTTACAGATCACGCACACTCCCCTGCATATTAATGGCACTTCCAAACCCAACAGCCTTCCCCAGCAGGACAATCTGCCTTACCACAACTCAAAAGCTGCTCAGGAACATGACAAAGAGCTCAAGGCCAACTCCTTCTACCTCCAAACTCCCCTATCCAACTGAGAATCCATTGGATGCACCAGAACAAGCCTGATCCACAGGGACACCGACCTACAACACACAGGGCTCGCAGGATCCACTGCTAGTGCCAGACACCAAAGAACATCCCAGAGGTCTTGTGTTCAGAGCTATTTTGGCAGCACAAGCGAGACCTACAAAATATCAGGCAGGTGGTTTTAATGTTGTGGCTGGTCAGTGTGAGCCAACTGCGTCATATCTGCCCAGAACCAAGCACGGATAAAGCTAGCACATGGCTGGTAAACATGTGGTAAGTGGACAAGAAGAGCAGAGCACTGAGCTGCCAGCCCTTCCATTAGTGGACAACCCACTCTACCATCTGAGCCACAGACACCCAAAAACATACAGTCACTAAAAAATAACAACACTTCATAGTTGCAACTGTCTTTCAACAGAAGAACATATATACATGCACATTTTTCAAATTGTTTCATGCAGTGATTCTTAATCCTAAAGTGACACGGCCCTTCTGGTTTTCTTGCTGACTGACGGACACCTGGGATTTTAGATGAATGCTATTGAGCAGCTGATAGGACAGCTAGCTCAGCTTGGATGTGTACTCAAGCGGAGCTGCTGGATTAACGCTTGTGCACAATCCATTGTGTATGCAGCAGCCACACTGCAGGATGACAATCTGTTCAGGTTTCCAAATGTTATTTGCCGGAAAAATTATTATTGAATATCACGAAATGTGAAGTAATAGATTCTGAGGTTTTATGTAGTTATACTGAGGTTATTTGTAATGCCTTTTTAACAGAGCCAGAGACTGCATAAAGTTCCCTTAAGTTTCAATAATCATAAGTCACCACACTAGCTGAGAGGAATACTAAAT